>WOGR01001253.1:0-20569 GCA_015342045.1 Leptinotarsa lineolata | reverse complement strand
ACAAATTAATATTAACTTGTACATTGCTGTAATGGACATTCCGTAAATAAATAAATTTGTGAAAATGTCAATCCCGAAGATACCCTTATATGCAAAATCGCATAACAATAATCCTACTTGCACATGTGAAAGTCACTTTTTAGCATCCGCCGTCGTAAAAATCTATTAGCCACTAAAATTATTGCAAAAATCTAGTACGGTGGATGTTCCAAATGCACGATTGTGAATCACGATTCAATAAGTATATATAAACGCGGGTCTTCTTCAACTCATTCATCAGTTGAGATTCCTCGAAGCCTACTCTAGTATCTTGGCATAGCGGGGGTTGTACAGTTCTAGTTAGGTGTTTCATCGATATTTTCCCGATATGGACAAGGTGAGAATGACTAGTTTTTTTCAGCATGTCAGCGTATACGTTTCCATTCAAAACAGTGAGTATATGGTGTTATGAACATTTTTGCATATCTGTGTCTCAAGAGCAACCTTGCCTAATTATGTCACTCATCATTTTTCTTTCTATGTAGATGTAAGCAGACAGTTTCTTCATCAATAAAGTTTGTGAATTTGAGCTTTCATTCGCACATGCAATATTTTTTGAGAATTTGGTGATTATTTTAAAAAAATCTAGGACGCAGTTTGCGTCAGTTTATTTGAGAATGGTTTATTACATCAAAACCGGTCTTAACAAATGAAAATCTCAGTAGAAATTAGACAAATGTTATTTAGTCATTTTTTCTATCCTGTATTTGATTTCATACACCTCACCTTACTATTTTATCTTCACAAACTTTATTTCCAAAAATATATCACGACTTTTTCGCTATCACATTGGATTTTCATAGTGAATTCACTATGAGAAAGCTACTGTGACAGCGAAATTACTACGGATATTCGTCAAGTAACGGACGAATAAATCGAAAAACCTATCTTCAATATTAATTTTCACAGATTTAATAAGTCATCAATCAAACATTTCAGGAAAATAACTTCCAATCAAGAATGGTTTTTCTCAACGCACATTACATTTTATAGAACCAATGTATTTGGAAGGCAAGTCTGTTTGCTCAATCAAATCGAGCTCAAAATTTTCCTAACCAAGATTTTAGTAGGTAACCTTCAAGAGATATCCGTAAAATGGATTAGGTTTTTAGTATCACGTATGATGTCACAATAATCTATTATTTGAAAAAAATTGTTTTCAATGGACTTTGTCGATTTTATTATAGATCCTTTGATGTCCCACTAATTTTCTCGAGAATATTTTTGGTATGTCACATTCTTTCTCGACCTTGCTTACCACAAACTTTTTCAAAATGGCTGATGTCAAGAGGATTAAAAATTGAATATTTTCTGAAATATTGTCAATACTCCTTAGAATACATGTTTTCATCCACCTCAATATATAAATCACACTGTTTTTGATACTCCAAAATGGCTGAGTTTGAGAGGATTGGAAATTTGATATTTTTTGAAATATTGATTTTATTTCGTATTATTCATTCACATTAGTAGTTGGAAAAAAGTTGTGGAAAATTAAAATGAGTACTACCGGAAAGAATAATTAGATATTAACAAAAGGAAAACGTCGAAAATCATAAATCATATAATTTTTTTTTAAATTGTCTATAATTAATCCAAAAAGTCTAAAATGAACATCAGTTACTCAACTGAATTTTTTCACATGAAATGAATTTCATTTCAATATTTTGAATATTATTATTAAATAAATTGAAGGGATTATATTTCATTAGGAGTGTTTAATTTTTTGGGAAAGAAAGTTTTTCTCTTTCTACTACTCCATCTTGATACAAAAAATGTGGGAATCTTCCAAAGAAGGGAAGGAAGCAATCATTTTTTGAAAAAAATGAAATACCACTAAACATAGATGTGTAGATCATTCAAAGAAGTAAATTTCTTTGGAAGAATCTGTAGAAAACCAAAAACTTTCTTTCACGAAAAATTTTTATCAAAGTCCTGAGAGGTGAAATCATCATCTAAATAAATGCAACATACGATCTCCTAAATTTCAAATAACGTGCCTTTCAATTTGAAATAAGATTATCAAGAGGGGAAGAAAACCTTCTCTTTCATAAAAATGAAATAAATTATGAATTTTTGTTAAACATACGATTTTTCATGGTTATATTATGTGCCTGATAGTCATTTCATTTCAAAATTCAATATCGTTCTTGAGAAACCATATTTTAAATATTTTATGAAACTTCAACTTCGAGAAAGATTTTTCCGTGAATAACATTTGTTGGGAGAATTTTAAATTATTTCAGTTAGAGTCATTATTATTTCTCAGCAAATATTCAATATTTCGAGAGATTCGAACAATCTCATAATTTATATAAACCACAAATTGTGTGATATATTCCAATTCATCCAATTCATTTTTTCAATTATAGAACTTCCTGAGATAAATTTGTCTCGCTCACCTGCTTTCGTAAAATTATCGGCAGTTAAATTTCAAATTATTCTTTGAAAAATGCCCCTAAGAACGACAACTCTCAAAAGTCGAAACTTGTGCAAGCTGAAGACTAACGAGGTCTTACCTTTTAACGTGTGATTCGTAACACGAGAGTTAAACAGCAATGCAACACATTATTTCCACACTGGAACAGAAATAATGTCTATCGATGAACGTTTCGACAACCAAGTTATCATCATCAGGATATGGCTCAGATTGCCCATCTGCTAATGATGTTTTTGGTTGACAAAACGAGTACCGAAAAACATGAATTGTTCAGATTATTCTGTTTTTTCGGTTGTGGTTGTTAACGTATAGTGAGAATTATATTGCGTTCCTACTAGCAGTTTTTTTTCTATTGTCAATCATCATTTTCCAGATTTTGTCTCTGTTGCTGCTGATTGGAGCAGTTTCAGTGAGAACCGAGCCTCCAGTAAATTCTTATCTTCCGCCACAAAGTAAGTCAATTTCCTATAAAATTTTTGAATATTTAAAAATTATCCAACGTAAAAAGTACTGTACAACACATTTGTTCACCTACCTCTTGGCTCCGGAATATTTCATTTTGAGAAAATCTGAAACATTCCTACTTTTTTCAGTTCATACACCATCCTCAGTATTATAGTTATTTTCAGTTAATACCAATTCATTGTAAATATTGATTTTTCGTTTGATAATTTCATAATTCATCAACAAGAGTTAATTACATTCATTTCATATTTGTATTCATAAACTGCATCTATACATTATCCCATCTTCACAGTTATGTATACGATACCAAAGCATTTCCTTGTGTGAGATAATGAAAGAATTATGTAAAACTGGTATTATTTGTAGTTAATTAGTTTCCTTGTGAATATGCCACTTTTTCAGCATATCTACACTAAGTAGTGATCAGCACAATCTTCATTGTTCTTCATTCTCTCTTCAATTTCTTTTGTATGCACGTATGTATTTTGAAGATTCTGTCCAAGACTAATATCAATCACAAACTATATGCCTTCCCTGTGAATTTTCGTCTTCTGAGATTAAAAAGTTCCATAAAGTCCCCAAAATATTTTCAATATGGAAATTCCAATTTTTTTACAAATTTTATGTTTTTTTTTCTGACAACGCTCCTGAAAACTAATCATACCTTGTCCTCACAAGGGATCCAAAAATAATTCAATTTTGTCATCTGACTTCCGGCATAGAGTTTTTTACCTCCCTTACGAAACAAATGAGATTTTTTTGGAATCATTGAGGTTACAATTTTATCATTTTCTGAGTGGAATCTAGTAAAAGTTGTTTTATCGACGATTTTTCGACCATCTTCAGTTGAATTCCACAGAGGGAAGCTCATTTATTCGTAACAGAAAATTGATTTTAGATGAATGGTTCCGTAGAAACTTTTATAAATGACAAACTTTTTTGATCATATTATAAAAAAAAACGAGTGAAATAAATTGACAATCTTCACTAAGTGAAAATTTGACAGCATGAGTTTGAAAGAAGTTAATCTGTGTAGGTTGAGTTCATGAAATTTCATTCTTTCAATGGAAAGCAAACTATTGAAATGCAAGGAAATAATTTCACAAAAAATTAAAAAAGTTTTAATACACCATTGAATTAAATTTCAGCCATCTTTCTGAAAGTTTTTTTTATATATGAATAATCCTTTTAGTAAAACGTTTTCAGATATTGAATAACGTAGGGCTGAATTCATATTTTTTGTACAGGTGGTCATTATGATATTCCCATTTGAGTGAGTCTTCAATCGGAATGCTCAATGATTTTTTATATTATTCAAAATTCAGCTTACTATTTGAGAAGGCGATCAGTATTTGTTGAATTTTATCTAACATTTGATTCCTAATTATTGAAACCGAACCCGAAAATAATGGAATGAGTTATTGAAATACATCACAAAAAGGGTTGGTCCATGGATATCCCCCTGAGATATGCTGAAGAAAAGTCTTTTTCATTCGAATGATCAACATTTTTTTGGAGGCAAATATAAATGGAATAATTTCAGAGAGGAATCTCATTTTACGGTAAATTCCAGTTTATTGAACAAAAAATCATTGCGGATACAATCAAAACTCTACTCATATATCAAGAAGTTACCAAAGTACCTCTCAATATTTTTAACCTTCTGCAGATGGTGCCCCAATCCCAAATTACGGTCCACCAGGATATCAACCCGGAACACCAATAGGAAATGGCAATGGTAATGGAAAATTGAACGGCAACGGTAACGGTAATGGAAATGGAGCAGGTAAGGAGACAATTATTTTTTTCCATCATTGCAGAAACAGAGCGGTTCATCAATAATCATAAAATGATGAACAGTCTGGAAAATATCTTCTTGAATTCCTGCTATATAATTAATGAGTTCCTTTAAGCTTTCTCTGATTCAACATATTTCTTTCAGGAAATGGCTACCATACTGATAGTGACCAACTACCAGGAACCAGTTATCTTCCTCCAACAAATGGTAATGGAAATGGCTATGCCAATGGTAACGGAAATGGTAGAGTAAACGGTAAGAGAGATTTTTCAGTACGATAAATTTACATGTTTCACTGGAATAACTTTTCATTCATGTTTGTTAAATAAAATGTATACCTTTCTCAATTAGTAAGTATGCATTATTCGTCTACAGTGGAGGTAAATGTCAAATGGACTATTTTGAATTCATTCAAACAAAGCAATTGAGAGTTTCTGTCAATATTTTCAACTTATAGAGTGATACTAGATATAATTTTATCCATGTCTTGACGTCAACCTACTACTTAACAAAAAAACAACGATATATTCAATTCATTTCATCCTCTGGAGAGACTATTCTGAAATATGTTGAATATTGAGTCTCATGAGAGATGTACCTAATCGATATTCCCCAGAGTAATGATTCGATTCCATACTTTAAGGTAACGGTAATGGCAACGGTGGATATAGAAATGGCTTGCCAACTCCATTATATGGCGCTCCTTCAAATGGAAACGGTAATGGAAATGGTAACGGTAATGGAAATGGTAACGGTAATGGAAACGGTAATGGTAATGGTAATGGTAATGGCAGGCCAGGTTCAGCTTACTTACCTCCAGTGAATGGGAATGGTAATGGCAATGGTAAACCCAGCTCAACGTACGGAGCTCCAATCAATGGCAATGGTTTAAACGGAAATGGTAATGGTAGACCCACTTCTACATATGGGGCTCCTACAAATGGTAATGGAGGAAATGGATACGTTAATGGTAACGGGAGACCGGGATCTGCATATTTACCTCCAGCGAATGGAAACGGTAACGGCAATGGTAATGGTAGACCCAGTTCGACGTATGGAGTACCTACTAATGGCAATGGTCTGAACGGAAATGGAAATGGTAATGGTAGGCCAAGCTCCACCTATGGTGCTCCTTCAAATGGAAATGGAGGAAATGGAAACGGTAATGGTAATGGCCGACCGATTTCAACATATGGAGCTCCTACCAACGGCAATGGTGGGAATGGTAATGGTAATGGCAGACCCAGTTCAGTTTATGGAGCTCCCACTAACGGTAATGGGGGAAATGGTAACGGTAATGGGTTACCAAAGCCTGTTTATCGACCACCAACCAATGGTAATGGTAATGGCAATGGTTATTCCAATGGTAATGGCAATGGGAATGGAAACGGTAATGGAAACGGATATGTCAACGGGAACAGCAATGGTAATGGCAGACCTAGTTCTTCATATGGGGTTCCCACAAATGGTAATGGTGGCAATGGAAACGGTAACGGTAATGGAAGACCGATCCCAACATATGGAGTTCCCACAAATGGCAATGGTGGAAACGGAAATGGAAACGGGAGACCAGGTCAAGCATATTCACCACCATCAAATGGCAATGGAAACGGCAATGGTAATAGTATACCCAGTTTGACGTATGGAGCACCTACCAATGGTAATGGTTTGAACGGAAACGGAAATGGTAATGGCAGACCCAGCTCTACATATGGAGTTCCCGCAAATGGTAATGGAGGAAATGGAAACGGTAATGGTAATGGGCGACCGAGTTCAACATATGGAGCTCCCACCAACGGCAATGGCGGGAACGGAAATGGCAATGGCAGACCTAGTTCAGTTTATGGAGCTCCCACTAACGGTAATGGGGGAAACGGCAACGGGTTACCAAAACCTGTTTATGGATCACCAACCAATGGTAATGGCAATGGTTATTCCAACGGTAATGGCAATGGTTATGCAAATGGAAATGGTAATGGAAACAGAAATGTAAACGGAAATGGAAATGGTAATGGTAATGGATATTCTAACGGATATGGTGAGGGTAACGGATATGCGAAAGGAAATGGCAATGGTAATGGATATGCGAACGGAAATGGTAATGGATATCCAAATGGCAATGGAGGATATCCTAGTGGTGGGCCCAATGGCGAAGAGGTATTGAACGGGGTAAGTTCATCTGCATCATCAGAAAAGTTTGGTTCAAACTGATATATTTCAACAAGCATTTATATTTTGCTCCGATACAATTTCAAAAAGACTCAGCTCAATTATTATTTCGTTGGAAGATCTTGTCACTAGTTTGAAAGCCTGTTTCAAAATTATCTCAAGAAAACGGACTGCTGGGAAGGAAATGTCGAAATAGGTTGTTCATGTTAAATAATTCACTTATTGACAATTTTTCCGTCAACTGCTCGAAAAATATATTTTAAATTTCAAAATATTTTTATTCATCATGAATTTTGGAATAAAATTGATTTCTTCAGATTCTATACCTTATATATTTTCTGAACTTTTGAAAAGATGTTGAAGAGAAACACGATATTTTCGAAAGGACCTCGATCACAAATTTGAATAATCAGTCTAACAGCAAGCAAAACATATGCTGATCCAAAACTTTCAAATCCCAATGAACTATTCAATTGAATACTCAATACATTATCAATATGTGTATAATCGATTGAGAGATAGAAATAGTCATAACTCCATTCTTATGTTTATAATTTTTGACATCTTGGCATTTCTCCATTTCTGAAAGTAACTGAGAAGTTAATCGTTCCTTCTTCTGCGTTTTTATTTCAATGGATGAGAATGAACAGATCCATTGATCTTGTACCTGGTACAATATTATGGTATTTTCTTGTTCTTCCATATTTTAAACAAAAACATTTGAATAAATATTCCCAACGTTTTTTCTCTCTCCTGTAACCTCTGCTGCTCTTTGACTATCTTACTATTCAGCTATTACTTCTCTATCTGTTCCAATTATTGTTCAATTCTTTCATACAAAAACATTTGAATAAACATTCATAACGTTATTTCTCTCACCTAAAACCTAAGCTGCTCTTTGAATATCTTATTATTCATCTATTACTGCTCTATCTATTGTTCAATGACAGCATTGCTAAAGTCTTCCTTCTGATTCAACATACATCAAATAATGACCATAGTTGCACTCCCACACTTCCAAATCAGTCACACGAATCATCAATTTGGTTTATTCTTTTATTGATCTAGGAAATGAAATTCCCCCAAAGACTGAGCTAACTTTGACGAAAGTTTTGACATGCCAGATTTTGAATAGATAGAGGATGAAACGTACAATTATCTTCATCATCGTACATTCTACGCTACTTTCTGAAATTAATAATCATCAGTCTTTGAATCAATCACAATTTTTTCTAGGGACCAGCCAAATATGAATTCGAATACGAAGTGAAGGATCCAGAAAGTGGAAACGATTTCGGCCACAAAGAATCTAGGGATGGAGACTTAACATTAGGCGAGTACTTTGTTTTGCTACCAGATGGGCAGAAGCAGACTGTGCAATATGAAGCTGACACTGACGGCTATAAACCAAAGATCAGTTACGAAGGTAGATTCGCAAACAATCAGTATAATCCGCTTTTCGCTTTCATGTTGCCCGTTAACAAGGCTTTCATTGGTGTGGGAATGTTTCCTGGGCCAAAAAAGACCACTCCGTCCTTCTTAACATTTGAACGACACAAGATATCAAGGTGAAACCAAATTCATGTGAAAACGCAACAGTATTCTCCGATTAGAAAGACAATAGTGTCCCATCACTTGTTAAAAAAGTGCTACCAACGTTATCTTCAAAATGGAAAGACCAGTCTTGTGAAATGAACTGCAGTTTGTATACACTTCAGTTGTCACACATACTTTCAAAAAAATCCAGAGGCTCCAAATCAGGTGAACTAGTGAAACCATTTTAAGAGACTACGTATGCCTATCTACTGGTTTGGATAGTTAACAAATGAGGTTACAACTGATTACGTTTTAGCAAAATAAGGTACCTCCTCATCAAGACTGCTTAGTTTGGAAGTGGCTAGATGTTAATTAAAAGGTGGATTTCAAAAAGTAAGCCTTTATAATGGCCCGCTAGATCATCTGATATGATGCTTTCAGATTTTTCACAGTCTATTTTAGAGCTCATAAATGGATTAAGAGATACTTCTAGAAACTTATTTCAGACATATTCCATACTGTAAGGGATACATTTGTAAAATAAGTTCATTATTGTCAGAATGTGAATAGTGTACTTTCGAAATAATTATTTAAAGTAATGAGAGTGATTATTGAATGCCTAAATAGCTTCTTGAAATTATGTAATTTATCGTGTGTTCTTAGATTCCTTGAACCAATACAAAACTAATAATTACTCAGGATTGGCTGATCCGATTTCCAAAAATTGATCAGTATTCAATAAAGAATTGAAATATTGATCACAGGACTCTTTATAGTTGTAAAAAATAGTTGGTAATTCCCTCTGGGCAAAAATCCATGTATCTCACTTTTGTCTTTGCTATCAAAAAATACTGAGAATTTCACTTTTTTCACATGAATTTTGTTCAACTTTGATGAACATTGTTGTTCATAAATTTCTGCAGTGAGTATATTTTTACAGGGATGTATTTCAAAATCGCAGTTTACTGTATAACGCTTTATGATACTCTGAAACGTTTTGTAACACTTCTAAAACCTAATTTCTGAAAACGATAGTCATGATCTTCAGAATCGAAATAGAAAGCTCAACTTGAAATGGAATAGTTAACTCAGATTCAAGAGTGCAACTGCTACAATGCAGCTATATTTCATTATATTCCAATTTGTCGCAGTTGTCTACATAGAAAAATGTGCAGTGTTTCATGAGCTCCAGACAATTCTTCCCCGGAATTTCTTATGTGGAATTGAAAATTCTTTATATAATGGCTTGCCATACCAGTGCTATGGCTAGTTTGACCCATTTTCAGCTTTATTCCCTTCTCTCTAGACACCTATCGATGGTTCTCTTTCAGATGCGTTTACAATCAACGCTGGCTTTTTCTATAGATCCATATAATCACCAACTTCTTGTCTCCCAACGATCAGAAAACTATATTTCACTTCCAAAAACAATATACTGGTCTCTTATTTGGGTCAACATAACTAAGTAAAATTCATTGTCGAAAAAACTGAGGAAGGAATATAATGAGGTGATTCTGACAGAACCTGACAGGGCTCAGAAATACTTAAGCTTAGTCGATTAATTTGTTGGTTGTCAAATCAGATACAAATATATCTCATCACAAACTCTTTGCTGGCTTAGCGAAAGCATCTCATCAGAAACTTGAATCACTATTTCTAACTAGAAAGTAACAGTGACCTCAATAACTTTTAATGTTCTATAAATTTCAAATTATACCCTCTTTGGAATGGTGTTTACATATGTTGAGCTCTGTACATAGACTTCCTGAGATTTTTGAGCTCTATCGAGTAAAGAACCATCAACCTGCTTGAAGATTCAAACATCACAAGCAAACTTAAAAATCAGGAACACCACAACAAAAAACCAGGACTATTTTTTCCTGAAACTGCTAATAGATCCAAGTGTTTTCCTGTAACTTCTTCTGTTCTATTAGGCAAATTATTGAGGCTAAAGTCAACTGATTCAACTGTCATCTGGATGCTGAAATTAACGAAGAGAATTCTTTAACAAATTAAAAGCTTCAGTACACATGAATTTAACTTTAGTTCTTTTTCACTTAGGCGGTAATGGTAATGGTGGATACCCAAGTGGATTACCAGCTAATGGAAATGGTGGTTACCCCTCAAATGGAAATGGTAACGGAGGTTACCCGTCTAACGGTAATGGCAACGGCAATGGAAATGGTGGTTACCCATCAAACGGCAATGGAAATGGAAACGGTGGTTACCCATCAAACGGCAATGGAAATGGAAATGGTGGTTACCCATCAAATGGTAATGGCGGGAGTAATGGAAACGGTGGATATAGATATTAGATGTTCCAAATTATTATTTTCCAACATTGTACAAAAATTGAAGGGTTTATATTGTCTGTAGAATGGTTGATGACGAAAAATTCATTTTAAATTTCATAATTCGGAGTGAATTTGAATAAAATACGCTTATAATATAGTTACTAATGAAACATACAGTTTTTGTGTAAACATTCTTAGTAGTCAGTAGGTATTTAAAATGTAGAGTGAATAGGTATATCTTTGAATGACTTGTCCTTGGTATGATTACATTGAAAAGAAATTATGAGTAGGCTTCCGAATCATAGTATTATCCATTCCATTATTTTCCACATTACTACTATGTAAATAAGTATATGAGATAATTTAGGAGTAGGAATTCTTAAGATGAATATTAATAGTTAGTTTGTAAAGTTGACAACTGCATTGCTCATGGAACTCCGACTGACAATTGGAAATAAATATATATTTTTGTAAAAATATACCCTAAGAATTAGAATAAAAAGAAGATGTGTTCAAATTAGTTCATTTTTTGTATTCCTCAGAAATTTCTTCCACAAACTGACTGAATGGTTTCAAGAAAGCATTCTTTCGAAAATATCACCATAATGATGATAACTTGGGTAGTATAACGCATGATGACAAAATTATCATGAAAGTGACATATAATGGGCACTCAGAGTTGAGGATATTACGGAAGAATTGATAGACTAACAATCAAAAATTTTTAAATTCGTGATTCTAAGATTAGAGATAGCGAAGTCAAGTTTGAAATCGAAATCGTCAACAAAATAGAGTTTATGAGTGGCAATATAGTAAATGTGTTGGTAGCAGCAACTTCTAGAGCAACTCTGGGAATTGAATCCATTTTTGTATTTCAGTAACAAATTCATTCCAATTACCTCTGGGAAAAAAATTACACCAATCGAAACTTGTTGAATCAAAATTCAGCAAAAGTGTTAACACAACGACCAACTTGAAATCTACAATAAATAATAATAATAATCGAAGACAGTAATTGAAACTATTAGCTCATTTATTTAATGCAAAAAATTTGCGTAATTCAAAGAACCTAGTAACATTAACTGAGATTTTCTTTGGGGGGGAAAACTCTTTGTCACAACACATTTACTCAAAAAAAAACTTTATTACGAAACCGATGGATATCCTTGAAAGTTTTCACAATAAGTATTCTATATCAGCATACAAACTGTGTCTGTGATAGGCCTCCTTTAATCACTCATGAATTTAGTAACATTACTTCGATTTTAAAGAATCTGTTAATGATAAAAATCGATGAAAGATATGCGAGCTTTAAATATGCCAGAGAACCAAGAATTCATATTTACGCAGGTATATTCAGAAACTGTTCGTAGTTGAAGGGAAATGACAAACCTTGTAACGAATATTTCATTACATTCATATATTCCAAATGTTATCTATAACACCAATAGTTTATCTCCACTATTTCAACCATCTTTTTTACTCGGTAACCGGTATTATAGTCAGTGCAGCCGCTGTCAAACCAAACCGAATCGTTTTGTGTTTCATGGAAAAACGACTTGAAGTTCTGCTTTCCTTCGTGCATGCTTGGCTAGAACGGTTGATATCTGGTACGTTGACCTTTTGTTTCATTTTCTGAATATCTATTGAAATCAAATTTAAGGAGATCGGGTTGAGTATATCTTTTCTCTCCTGGAGTTTGCTATTCAGTAATAAAAATCTTTCATTTACTTGATTTGTGATAATTGCGCTGCATGTGATTGGAGGTTATAGCTTTAGGTCGATTTTGTGCTGGCTTATTTCGGTCATCGAGGTTTGAATATTGATGATTGACGAAATCACCTGTTCCTTGGGGTATTTTCGTTATTCTCCTAAAGGTATCTTCATCATTTGTTAAACCAGTATCTACTCTGAGTAAAATTTCAGATACCCGTGAAATATCATTCTCGAGCTATCTGTTGCTGCAGCGGAATTATTCCATCAGGAAATTTGGAAGGACAACACAGGAGAATTGAAGTTGAGCAGTGATTACTTGGTGACATTCAGGCAGTACCTTTCCAGGATAATTCCTCAGGCAAGCATTTATTTTCTGTCTGTTCTTCTTGTGGTCAAATTAATTTCTCTTTGAGAAATAAATGCGAACTTGGGAGAATTTGTTTCTCTGGCCTGATTGGTTAACCAAGTACTGCACTCATCAAATTCAATTTTTTTTTCAATTTTGTATGAGATTGATCTGATAAACTCAATCCCTCCATCAATTACAAGGTCAACCAGTTATCATTCTTTCTGGGTGTATGCATTTTTACTTGATTACTTATCCGGCATTCTTTTTGTGAGAAGGATTTGCCACCCTTCATTGATTAAAGTCAATATATATTTTTCTCAGTGTCTCTAGAGCATATTGACAAGCTATCAAAGATGGTTACCTATTGATATCTAATTTGGTATATCCTTTTGATATTTTCCTGGATGAATTGTCAATTTGTTCCCAATAATTTTCAGCTTAGTGCTGAAATAGTTTAATAACATAAAACTATTACTTACTTTATTTTACATAATATTGAAGCTTCATTACCTGGCATGTGAATAATTTCCATCCTTCAATTCAGAATAGAGTATTCAGATTCTAAGGATTGTATTTGATTCGTTTCATTGTTTCGCATAATCTCGAGAAACCGTGTACTGGGTGAAGGAGGTTGCATATCTAACCAAAGTCCAGAGGCATTCCCACGTGAGCTCTAAATCCATCTTCAGTCAGAGTAGATGGTTACAATTCTCTGCTGCCTTTGAAAATCGATGCATTCCCAGGTGAGCTCTAAATCGACCTTGGCTCAATGGTTACAAGTCTCTACAGCCTGTTGTTTCCATATTTATTTTGCCTTCTGATCTAAAGTAAGTACAAGTTATAACGTTCTCTTTGGTTTTTGCCTTTTGCAACCAGGCGCCCAACTACTTGAATTAGTCAAGTAAACCCCTGGTTTATTTGATTAATAGTAAGTTAATCATTAATAGCTATTAATCAGGCCTGGGTTGAACTTACTCACACCCTCCCGTATCAAACTGAGCAGCCTATCAGCAACCAGTGTTGGCACCCCAAAATAATGAAATATTCAATTTGCGTTTCCAAACTTTGGGGGGTTACAACCTGTGATGGAGGAAAATAAAGAAGATGGATTGTCAAGTCAAGTAGCTATAATACATAGCAGTTGGTCTTTACTTGATTATTTTTGGTACATATTAGTGTACAAATTTTCAAATTCAACAAATAACAACAACAAAAATAACTCTCTTCAAAAACTAAAGTGAATTTTCAATTCTCTCAAAATATTTTCATTTATTTATCAATTTCCATTTTGTTTCGTACAAAGTAGCCCCAGATATGAAATATTTCTGCCAGCGTTTTTTTCCAGTTCACATAAAAGTTCTAATATGTACTTTTTGGTATGTCCTTGAGCTATCTAAGCGATACGGTTTTTTTCTCCTCAATTGTCGCAAAACTCCGTTCATTCTTGGGTCTTTTCAGTCTTGGGGCGGGAAAACGTCCCAGTTAGCCAAATCTGGCGAATACTGTGGCTTGGACATGATTACGGTATTGTTTTTACCCAAAAAATCACGAACAGGCATTGACAAGTAAGCAAATGCATTCTCGTGATGCAAAATGCATAATTTGTTTTTCCACGATACCAGACGTTCTCTTTGTATTGCTTCTTGCAAGCAGCGTGGTTCAATCCAAGGTGTTATGCGACCGTGCCGAAGGATGAATGGTACCCAGACCTTCTCAGGTATCACCAACGGAGCCTCTGGGATACCAGGTGACCTCTCAGAGTATTTAGCCTTATATCCATGCAGGGAGCACCGTGGATGTGTACTTCTCTGGACTCTAAACTCCGTTTGGAGGACACCTGAACAAAATGAGGCTATACAACAAAGACCTTAGCTGCAAATTATGCAACGAAGGGATAGAGACAGTCCAGAAAAATTTGACGAACATCCAACACGGAACCTGTACAAACTAGTACATTGAACAAGACTAATGGAATGGGTGTCATAAAAAAATTAGAGAATAAACGCAATAAGCCCATGGGGCTGCAGTGTTTTCTGGAGACTTGGAAGAAATGGACAAGTCAGACAGCTCCCATTTTTTACACAAAATTTGATGCACTTTTTGATCTATTTTTTTTTTCAATAGCAGAAAATTGCTGTACACGCAGAACAGCTCGCTATGTTTCTTTCATTATTTGAACGTTCAACAAAATGTTTTTCTTCAAATTCACGACTCAGTATTTTTTCAATGAATGTTTCTCCGACTTTATAGTTAATCTTCACATTCATCTCTCTATATCTGATGAGATACAAAAATGTTTCATAATACCAAATAAAATGCGATGAGTTACATTTCATTAGATGAAGAAATGACTAATGAGCCGATAAAAATTTGATATAAGCTCTTTTTTATTTAATTTTTTTTTATCTGGTAAAAAATACCTAGTAATTGAAACAGAAAATAGAATTTAAAAAAGAAGCTGACACACTGCTTCGCATCTAAATATATTTGAGTCTGACACTGTGAACCAAAATTTGAACATTTCCTGAAATACAACACCCAGTGTTGTAACCAAACTAAGAATACTAAATCAATTTTAACCTCTTCATATCGTCGAAGACGAACCCAATAATATTTGATTCGTCTCAAATACTGGAATGTGAAATGTTAGTTATCTACCTAGATGTACTGCTTGTTTAGTGAAGATTATTGATGGATATATAATCGATGACAAGCGTGTGCAGGACCGGATTTTTGTAAGCCTGGAGGCCCTATAGCAACGAAGGAGTGGAGACCCCTAATTTTATTGATTATTTTACAAATAAATGAAACAATTTTTTCTCTGTCAAGTCTTTTACAAATTTACTGTCAGCAAATGAAATAAAATCAACAACAAATGTAGTAATTTGTCAAATACAAATTATCAAAAACTAAGTTACCGCGTTAACTAATGGAACTTTGCGAGTCGTTGATGATTTTGCTGAAATCTAGCTCCCGGAGCTGTTGATAACCTGCAGGGTCAACCGTTTTTCGAATTATTTTTTACTTATTTTATTTCTGTTCAACTCATGGGTACAAATTACAAATTACACATTGAATTATTGCCACTGACATGCTCAATCAAATTAAAAATTGATAGTGAGAGGAAACTTGCAATCAGGATTTGCTGATATATCGATAGCAATATCATAATGTTTGTGCAAATATTCTCAGTGAAAATTCCAAAAACAAAACTGAGAAATAAAGTGAAAGTTGCAGATCCGTCAAAATTTAGATATTTTTGTATCTTTATTGTGGAGACCCCAGGGCAGTAGCTCCACCAGTAGCCCTGAGCATGTGGAAATGTTGATTGTTGTAATGAAAGGTTAAGTAATGCCTAACTATGGCTCTGACTTTTGTCCACAGAATTCTTATTCATATGACCTGAATTGCAAAGGTACCATCCAAGTACTACATAGAATGGAAAGTCTCAGACTCAACATATAGATGGTACTAGTCTCATTGCATTCACCGCTTTTTCTGTAAGTACTAACCTTCAAAAAAAGCTGTTGAAATTTCATGATATTCCACTCATAAGTGTTAGCTTTTGCTCACCTGCATTCACAATAAACACTGAGGCTCCGAAAGAAAACAATTTATTTCATAAAATTAATATCGAACACTCTGCCACAATCTACGCTACTCTTTCTATTGACAACCTCTCTAAACAATCCGTTTCCAGGTAACTACCTATCTGAATCTAACACTCGGCCTATCCTGACAAAATTGAGTGACCCCACTCAATGAAAAATCCCTAAACTAAATAAATCAAAATAACTATAATATAACTAAATCTATGAAATAAAGAAAAACAACATCTCAATCAACTAAAATAAAATCGTTTCCTAATCGCTCTGGAAGACAACTTTCTCTTCTTGGTCTCTGACTACCACAAGCAACTTCTTCGTTTGCTCTTTCTTCTTTGAGTGTTTCTTCTTTTCTATCTTCTGTTCTCTTCTGTTCGTCACTGGAGTCTGCGTCAGTCATTATTTCTTTACTACTTTCGTGTTCGTCTGTATCGTTTCATCCATCAGTATCGTCTAGTGTGTTACTTTGATTTTGTTCGTCAGTCTCGTCCTATTCGTCGGTTTCAATACAACTGAAAGGTTTCAATTGTGAAACATGAATAGTAGAAGTGAACTTACGCGAGGGAGCTAAATTGCTTTCGCGGCACGTATCGCTTGGCAGTTTTTCAAATAATATGAACGGTCCTTTATAATGAGGTGGCAGACGCGAAATGGGACGAGGAGGACCTGGTGGTGGTTTCAAGGGAGGTTGTGGTGGTCCCGGGGTTGCTGACAGAGGCGGCATGGGTGTTATGGGTGAAAGAGGTACAGGCAGAGGAGCCTCCAGAGGAGAAAGACCCTACGGAGCTCCAAGGAGAGGCCGAGGTAGACCAGGAGGTCCAGTGGGTGGATTTGAAGACCTCAGAAGAGAGGACCTGGATGGTATGAATCGAACCAAAGAGGCCCTGGACCAAAGAGGCCTAGATTTGACGTGGAGGACAGGGACAGAATGGTTATGGCCAAAGTGGTGCTGGTGGATTTGGACAATCTCATTTCTGAAACGTTAGCTTTCACCTGCATCTACAATAAACACTAAAGCACCGAAAGTAAACAATTTACTTCATAAAATTAATATCAAACACTCTCCCACGATTTACGCTACTCTTAATATTAACAACCTCTCTAAACAACCCTATTTCCAGGTGACTACCTATCTGAATCTAACATAAGTTTGTGAGTTATTGTGCTAAGAGTGACACTACTTTCACTATTTTTCAATACAATGGATCAGAAACAATTTCGTGTTTTAATTTTACACTGATTCTTGATGGGAAATCATACCGTTCAAGCTAAGCAATGGCCTAAAAATGTCATAAGGACTCTGCTCCATCAGAAACAACAATTGAACGTTGGTTTGCTGACTTCAAACCTGGTCGTAGAGACACCGATGATGCAAAACGCAGTGGACGCCCAAATGAGGCAGTAACACCAGAAAACATGAAAAATCCAGAAAATCGTTTTGAATAATCTAGAAGTGGAGTTTCATGAGCATTTGACTATGAGAAAGCTTTGTTCAAAGTGGGTGCCGCTCGAGTCTCAAGTTGACCAAAAACAAGAACGTCTTGATGATTCTGAGCAGTATTTGACCATGTTCGAACATAACAAACCGAAATCTTCGCATCGATTTGTGACAATGGATAAAACATGGATCGATCACTTCACTTCGGAATTAAAACAATCGTCATCTGAGTGGAGAGCAGCTGGCGAACCCCGTCTAAATCGATCGAAAACACAACAAACAGCTGGAAAGGTTATGGCCTCGGTATTTTGGGATGTGCGACTATCTTGAGAATGGAAATACCATCAACAGTGAATATTATATAGCGTTATTGGAGCGTTCGAAGGGCAAACTTGCAAAGAAACAATCGCATATGGCAAAGAAAAAAAATTGTTTCATCAAGACAACACACTGTGTAACAAGTCAATCCAATAAATGATAAAACTACATGAATTGAAGTTTGAATTGCTCTAACATCCACCGTATTCGCCAGATTTGGTTCCCAGTGACTGCTGGCTGTCCGCCAACGTCAAAAAAATGCTAACTGGTAAAAAATTCTTGAATGAAGAGGTTATTGCTGAAACAGGCCTATTTTGGGGCAAAAGATGAGTGGTTTCACATAAGTGGTATTAAAATGTGGAATGATTGTGTTGCTTTCGAGGGAGATTACGTTGATGAAAAAGGCAATTTTGAACAAAAAAAACGCGTTTTCATGCCCGGGATATCCCAGCCAATGTTTTAATTGTGTGAGAAGGTTGAAAATTAACAACTAGATCACCAAATTTATTGGCTGGACAGTCTTTTCTGAGGTTATATAAGAGTGAAGACTATTTTGAGAGATTTTGAAGTATTAGGGAAAAAATGTGTCAACAAATCTGCATTATTGACCCAGAATTAGTAGATAATATTCAATGTTTTGGTAGATATTTGCATTTTTTTTGAAATTTTCAAGGTTGGATTATTATTTTTGTCACGAAAGTTATCTCATGAGATAGTTGAGATGAAATAATTTCACTAGAATTTTTTAGTTCTTTAAAAACTTTTAGAAAATGGAGTTTTTCCTCAATAGACATAATTCATTCACCTTCATTAACATCAAAGAGAGCAATCGTTCCAAAAATTGAAAATTGCGATCATTTTTTATTTTACTAAATAAAAACTCATTGCCGTCTGTAGGTACATCTGAAGATAGTCTTGCAGATAAATTCAAAATCTCTCATTCTAGTTGAATGAAAACTCTTTTATCACCCTGTACGATACCTTACACCATCTTCAGATGCTACAAATGTCAGTGTTTAGAACATAATAATTGACCTAATAATAGTGCCGTGGATTCGTGCATAATAAACTATTTATTCGGATATGTTTTACAAGTGTGTGAACTAGATAAACATCAACTGTGTTAAAATTCACAGCTCATGAGATTTGTTTACATAAGTAATAATTTTTCGAATGAAGTGTATATCATTTGCATCGTGTGAAAAGTACAGTATCATCCACAATTAGTGCATGATACATTTACACAACTAGTAAAGTTAGAAGATTTATGATACCTACTTCAAACCGTGTATATTCTCACAGAGAGACAATCGGAATTCTCCATTACACACTTCTGAATTTAAATATTTGAGATGATAAATATTCCATTTTCCGCAACAAATATACTTGATTTCCTATATTTGGTCTATCAGTTTGAATGGTTGGTATATTAGTTTTAAGAGGTGCTTATGGTGCTTCAATATTTTTATTTGAAATTACTTCTGTGAAAAATATCTCAAATGTTTAACCTGATCAGTAATTGTATCGTTTCAATTCCACCCGTGTAACTTTATTATTATTTTCATTGTAGATCTTTTGAATGATTTTCAGGAGACATTTTCTTTCTTCACTCGATATTTTGACAATTGGATGACAACGAAAGTAATTATGGTACATAAAGTAATTATAATAATAACGATATATTCTATTTATCATACACAGGTCCATACGCGTCCTGATGTGTGACTTTCTGTGAAAAAAGAAGAGGAAATTTCGTGATCGATAATGAAATGATGGAAAAAATCTAGAAATGTATGGCACGCTTCTCGAATTCAACATAACCCACCTCGACTACCTTGTACACTTCTTGAGTCGGTGTTACTCACAGGTGAAAATCGTGGTGATTGAATCATGTGAATTCGGTGGTCATCAAATCATCATCCTCATGTGAACGATAATCCTTGAAAACCTAAACTTGAGCGAAATGTGGATTAACGAAGGCTTGCCTCCTAACATGCGATATGTAGTGAAAAGCCATGGTTGTATTGAAGGAATACATCGTGTATTGTAACGTTTTCGTTTTCACTCACTTCGTATATTTTTGTTTCAAGGTGATCAATGTTTCACCCTGTATATTACTCCAGTTCAGGAACGTATCAACCTACCTCCCATGTACACATGTACAGTGTCCACGGCCAGGTAAAGAATAATAAATAATGTATATAGTTATTGGAATAATCTTGAGCTGATTCGTTCAATGTTATTTAAACACTCGCAAATGATACGGTTGCCTTTTATATTTCGGTATTAGAGAACGAAAACAAATATTAATCATCAAAAACCACTTCATTGTTTTTCAAAATATTCCCCATGAAGATCTATACACTTTTGCATGCGTTTGAACCAATTGTCGGAGCACTTTT
>WOGR01001252.1:0-20569 GCA_015342045.1 Leptinotarsa lineolata | reverse complement strand
TCATATTCCGTATGATATAAAATATATCTAAATAATATCCGATTGTGTTTGCATTCCCATTCCACCGGTGTCCAATTATTTTCTCATATTTCAAGTCCGCAGTGAGCCAATAGTATCGGTTTATTTTATGACTACATTACATCTTGCATATGATCGTTTTTGACCTGATGTATTTGTATTGTATACCTCCTTACGACTTGTTCTACTAAAATTTAAGGTATTTTCTGGCGCTTATGTATTCAAAACGTATTCGTCTGTGATTCAAATACATTAATTCTGGCGTTGAAACGATGACGTCACATTAATTATGATTTGAAACGTATTCATGATGATTCAAAACTAGCATGAGGTTGGTTTTGAAACGGAATTTGACGTTACATTTCGTCAGTTGTCAGTTTCTGTTTTATTTTGATCGTTATACTTTATAAAGTGCTAAAAAATTTCTATTAAATACATTGTAAAGATGTACAAAATAACGCTGGAGAATTATTAATTGCACAAATCTGATTCTAATTGAGGTTAGAGAAAATTGATAAGTTTGTTTTTATTATTGAATATGACATCTGACACAAATTGAATCATTCGATTCTTATTATTGATGACGTAACTACGAATCGTTTCTGAATTCATGCTCGAATACGATTAAACGCCAGAAAACACCTTTGGTTGATGATTATATACTAATTTGGTAGTATTGGAAACTTGAATTCTAAGTGTCTGTCTTTTGGACAGTATTTTACTACTTCGTACATTATTAAAGAGTAGAAGTATTGCACTAGTTTTATCAATGGATCAGTGTCCGGAATTTACTCTGAGTTTTTTTAACGGAATCCGGACCCGGACTATTAGACACGGACATAACATAACTGTTCAAAATTTTTGATGTTAATTAGTTGAGTTGTAATTTGCCATTGCCAGTCAGAGGAAAGATAAGATTAGTTACTAATACAACAGCTGTGACAACGGTCATGATTACTGTGAAGTGAACCGTAGTAGTGCAAGCGAGCTGAGAATTTACTAAGGAATAAACTATTTTTTCTCTATAAATTTTCTGATCAACAAGTGGTTGCCCAACCGTATTTGAAAATGAACGATTATAAAGACAATACTTTGATTAGAATTCAGAATGAAATTAAAGAAAATCTGAAAAGAGAGAAAGAGTTGAAGAGCGGTTATTTAAAGATAAATGGACATGATCATGGTAATTCTTTGGTAATTGAATCTAAGGAAAATTCGAATTCAGGCACCCTGCGGCGTTTCATCCCGAACACCAATACAAAAGGCGTTATGCAAAAGTTTTTCAAAAGCCGAGGAAAAGTCAATTCCTTGAAACAAACAGATTCAAAGGGAAATTTCATAAATGATGCAGCTTTTTCACCTGCAAAACTGGTTGTGGAAAAGGGCAAACCTCTGAGAAATGGATATATTCCCACTAAAGAAAAAATTGTGAAAGAGTTACTTGATTTCCAGTCACGTGAAACTGAACTGAGAAATGAAAGAATTAAATCCCAATCAGATTTAATGACTGCTCTGGAATTGGAAAGTTCTGATTATAAGTGGGGTAATGGAGTTGGAGATATTCTGAAGACTGGAAAATCTCTTTCTAGTCTTCACTTACTTGATGAAGAGGAAATGCAGGACAATAATTTTTCTGCACCATCTAGTTTGAAGCCGTCACGTTCACTTGCAGCTTTGTGTGATCTCTCTGATGAGGAGGTAGAAATCCCAGGTAAAGAAAAGATGACATTGATTAGAGGAAAAGAGGGTTAAACTTTTATTGAATTTCAAGTAATATTTGTGAGAATATTTACTGCTTGTTCAGAAAATTTCCGTTTATCAATGGTTTTTATGTAGGGCTATTCCAATTTAAACTTTGTCTCGAGAACTTCTGACTGACTGTCAGAATATGTTCATAGAACTTTTATATAGGGTCACATCCAACTTGAGCCACCCTCAGCTTTGAAATTTTAAATAAGGACCCTTATTTTTTATTTGGCAATGTTCATATGATATGAAATTGAATTATATCCTGAATTCCTGAGAGCTTTGATTGGATGGGATGAAATTCAAATAAATTGTAATTTTTCCATCACATCCCTGATGATTGTACAGAAGGAAACAATATTCTCTTTATGTTGACTATCTATACTTCATTATTTGAATAAATATAGCACCAACTATGTAAAAAATGTTGATACCCTAATGCTTTAATTCCTATGAGGTTTTTTCATGTCCTAACTTCTTTAGAAGTCTACAAAAAAATGAGTCTTTGACTAAACCCCTTTTCAATCTGTTGGATTATATATCAGTAAAAATAATACATTTTAAGGCCAAGTATCCACTTAATCATATGCAACTTTATGGTCTATTTTCAAATTAGGAGACAAAAATTCATTTACAGGATGATTATTGTGTGTGTTACCCACAACATCTCATCCATAGCTTATGACATTGACATTCGAACATGGTTTAGAATGAAATTTGCAAGCAGTGTTGCCAGATTGCAAATAATGAGAATGTACCTGTATTTCGATGTTATATTAAAAACACTATATATTATTGAAAGATGTCGAATAAATGAGTCAGCATTCTACATAAACTCAATCTTTCCCAACACAAGAAAACATGTAAAATAAGAGTATAATATTATTCAGGAAAAATTCATTTGTACGAAAACAAGTAATATATGAGAATTGGAAAATTGGTTTCTCGGTAAAAATTTTATGACTTTTAATTCAAAATTATGTCATTTGAAATATCTTGCGTTGAACAATACCGAATGTCCAGGAGGGACTCATCCAAAAAAGTAGAATTTCTCCTTTATCAAAAATAGTTTGTTGATGAAAATTTCAGAGTATATTTATTCTTTGAGAGTATGTCTATTGACGTGTTTGATTTGCGTACCATACGTTCCTTCCATGCAAAAAAATAGTTTAATATGATAGCATCGAAATATAGGTAAAATTCTCATCATTTGCAATCTGGCAACACTGCGAAAATTTCATTCTAAACCATGTTCCGATTGCCCCTCGTCATGAACTGTAGATAAAATGTCGTAGGTAACCTCACACTAATTACAGGATGAAGTTATCAGTTAATTTTTTCCATAATGCTTCAATTTTCATTTCCAATTTTCAATAAGGCTGCAGAGCATGGCCAATAAACCTAGAAACATCGTACAATCTATAGATTACTTGTTTATTTGTTAAACTCGTGGATTGTTATATAAAACCATTTTAGGTATTTGAAGCTTTATTGATGAAAAAATAGAGTGACGAATTTTTTTGAGAAACAGCTCTGGTACATGAAGGAACATATTGCTTTCATTCAAGCGATTGTCAGGGCTTCAATTAAAAATATATAATTTATTTGATGAAAAGTTCAAAATTCTCAGGAATATCAGAAAGATTTTCATATTACGATTTTGTCATAAAAAATTCAGTTCTATATTCAAAATTTCAAAGTTGAGGCTAGCCCAAGTCGGATGGCACCCTGCATAAAAATTCATACTCTAATGGTTTATTGAAAGTTGATGATAAAAAATATAAACAGATTTTCAATACTTCTGTGAATAAAGAAGATACAGCCAAAAATAAAATTTGGAATTTATTCGGTTTTTTCAGTTTGATGGTTAGGTTAGGTCAAAGGTGAGTAGGTCTATATTCGACCTTCCACCGCAACCCGCAAGGGTTTATGGTGGCTCACACCTATTCAAACTCGGCCAAATAAACCCAGCTTATTGGCGAAGTCGATTAGTCTCTATGGTGAGTGATCTTTCAGGTCAGATGGTAAGAGTGTGGTTCTACCAAACTCTGAGTACCCGATTCGGTCCACGGCGGGGCAGGCGCAAATTATATGCTCTGCTGTCTCATATTCCAAACAGAGGCGACACACACTGTCTTCCGACAGTCCGAGTCTCTGCATATGATGATTCAGACTACAGTGACATTGTTGTTCATCCCTACTAAGGTCAAACAACTGTTTGGTTTCAATGAACGTCTTGGAGTGAGCCAATCCTGGAAGATTTTGCCAGAAGTCTTCAAACCTTCTTGCCATCCAGGTGTTCAATGTTTGTTTGGCAAAGCCTAAAGCAATGCCATTGTCTCATGAAGCTACTTGCAGCACCCTCCTGTGCAAGGGAGTCAGCAGCCTCGTTGCCATACAGGCCAGTGTGGCCAGGAATCCAGACCACAGACAATTTGTTAAGTCTTTCTATTGAGGAGAATCGTTTTTGGCAATTTGCTACCAATTTAGACGTTGCTCGGTAGGATCCAAGAGCTTTCAACGCCGTTTGACTGTCCGAAAAAAATTTTATTGACTTGTGTGTGAGGTTGGATTCTACCAATATCTCCGCACATAATTCAATAGCAAAGATTTCCGCTTGGAATACAGTCGTATAGGTCCCTAGGCAGATTGATATCTGTCCTGGGTCTGCAAAACACCTGCGTTAGACCCGCAATTCAACCTCTCTATTTCTCAGCATTTACGAGATCCTCATGTATAGGCGCAAATTTGAATAGCACTGTATATAAACAAAAAATAAAAACATTGTTAAAACTTTAATCACTTTCTCAGTAGTATCACAATAGTGGTGATTTTAGAATCACCAAACCACATTTCTGGTTACTTTTGGAAATTATCTTGAATAAATTACCCATCTTATGCCAAAGTGACCAGTGATTTTGACAACTCACAAATCCCAGTTATAACATGAAAATACTAAATACCTATCAATTATACTTCCAATTTTTTTTGCAGGTACCCATTCACTTATAATGCAGTTTGAGAAAATGAGAACTAAAGAAAACTAAGGGAAACATCACTTAAAACAATGCAATAGACAATATAAATGTGATACATCTGTCCAAGTTCATAGAAAATTTTAATTCTCTCTATTTTGCCGTACTATTTTGAAAACTATATTTAAGAACAAGTATTTATTTATTTATTTATTTCATTATTTTGTGAAAGGTTTTTGTTGTGAATATTGATTTTCCAAGTACTTATTGTTTCAATACAAATGTAACTGCTTTGTATGTGTAAAGGAAATTTATTGTTTAGGCAATGTATAAACATTAGACATTTAATCCTTACTTAGTCTTCCAGAAAAGTACAGTTGACTATCAATAAGACTGATTCTTTTACACCAAGAAGATGTGCATCTACAGTTCCAAATCTTGAGTATAAATTCATAATTAAACTTCGGTTATGTGAATTACAGATTACTTGGTTTGACTAAGCTTCGAGATTAATGTTTGAATCAATACTTTAGATTTTTTCAATCTTGTTGGTTATCTGATAGTAGTTTCGAGAAATAAATAATCGATATAATATAGTGCCGATGTAAATAGTTCTTCCCTAGATGAATTTTTAAAGTAACAAAATATCAACGTCTGACAAAATTTTCATAAAAAACACAGTAGTATTTCAAATATAAAGGGGTTTAATGGATATTTCAATTCTTTATCCAAATTTTTTTTGAAAATTGGATCAGCTGTACCTGAATAATTAGCAGTATTATATTAGTTTTGAGAATTTACAAACAAACAAACAATAAATATAATTTCAAGAAAAGATTTAATTTAAGCTCACTTCAGTCCATTCCAGTAAATGTTTAAATTGGTCACCATTCACTTCCTGATAATAATGAAATTTTTTAACAAATTAATTATGGAATGTTTCTGGGGTAATTTCGTAAGGAGCACCTCTTATTCTAATCATGAGTTCTGGAGTATATCCCTCAGAAGAGCCCACTAGTTCACCTGATATGACGTCTTTAGATGTTTTTGAGGGAGTAAGTTACATCTGAAGTATACGATACACAACCGTAGTTCATTTCAGAAATCATGGATAAGAATAGAGGTACTTGAAACGATATTACCCCAGGAACATTTCATAATGCAGGAAAAAAATGTGTAGACTTCATTATTTTCAGGGAGTGAATGATAAACATTTTGATTATTTATCAGAATGGAGAGAGTTTTAATTTTTTTCTTCTTAAAATTATGATATTTATAGTTTGTATACTTATGCTATTTTAAAAAGTTAATAGCGCATTCTTGGCGACGAATGATGCAATACTATTATCTTATCAAAAAGTACTTTCTAAGTAAATTTTGTCCGACCTTGATATTTTGTTCCCTCCAAAAGTAAAGGGAGGAAGACTATTCACGTCCGCACTGTATTCAAACATTATAAAATTCATTACTACTTTTGTGCCTTACATTGCCATCGGTGGTCAATTTTTATCATAATAAATCGAATGAAGCATATAAAAAATTTGAGTTTATTTTATGCTGACACATTGTTCTGTTCTGTTTTTTCTGTTAACCAGCTATCGTACCCCTACGAACGACAACCCTCAGAAGTTGAAACTTGTCCGAGCTAAGGACTAACAAGGTCTTATCTTTTATCGTGTGATCCCTAACACGGTGTTCCCAGAAATAATAAAATCAAAGTAACCTGAATAGAACCCAAAAATAGAATATTTTTCCGAGAAAATATTTTAATGAATATAGAATTAAGTTATCTAAATGAACAATTCGTTCAGGCCAGTCTGATCTCAACTACACAGTAGGTTTATGGACTGACACCTATCAGCAAACAACTACTCCCCTGGCTAATACTACGGAGGGCGTTGGATTATATCCGACAGGTGTCAATGCAGGATTCTTCACAGAAGTAATTCCTGCATATGGAGTTGTCGATACAACTTCCGGAATCGATTTTTAATTATTGGAACACACTTGCAGGCCGGTTTCGGGCTGTTTGGCCACTCGTCAGTGCAAGGAAGTGTCTATCATCAGCCTAAAGTCGATGATTTCCGATAATTGCATGAATTACTTCCGTGAAGAATCCTGCACTGACACCTGTCGGATATAATCCAACGACCTTCGTGGTATCAGCCAGGGGAGTAGTTGTTTTATGATAGTTGTCAGTCCATAAACCTACTGTGTAGGTGAGATGAGACTGACCTGAATGAATTGTTCATTTAGATAATCTGATTTAAAGCCAGTTTTCAAGTATGCCCACGTACTACAGGAACGAGAATATAGAATTTACAAAACATTATCTCTAGAATTAAAAACCCGCGAATAACAAACTCATTTTTTTTCAAATATAGAATCTAAATTGAATGATAAACAAGTAGGAAGCTTAACATTTTTTCCCAAATACTAATCTCTTCTGGAAAATATTTCCTTTTCAGTTGAAAAAAAAATTTCTATGGTTGGGATTAAATTAACTAACGGTATGAATGTTTTTATGAACTATAGTGACATGAGCAGATTTGCCTCTTCATATCCTTTTTTCATCCAGTTTGTATCTGAAAGAAATTTCTGTGCATGATCCACAATCTATGTAAAGAATCTCTATTGAAGTTGATTAGTTTCTTCAGAAGTATCCCATATTTTTGCCAAAAAGCTTTTTTTCTCTTGAATTCTATTCATGAATATAGTCCTATTTAGTTTGTTTTTAAACAAGTGAGGTAACTGTGCTATTCATTCTTAACGAATTTTTATTGGTATATCTCATTTTCGTGTTTATATTATGTATACTGTGTTTTTTCAATTAAATCATGTTTTTTTGTATAGATTTTTATACCTTAAACAATATTAATGAGTCTGTCTATAAGATCTATTTATCTTCAGACATATTTGGTTGTTTGATTGATATTGAATAAGAAATTGACAGGTTCTGAAAATGGAAGTAAAAATGAAAAGAAGTAATATCCAGTGCAGCCAAATTTGGATATCTGGGTGGCCATTCTGTAGGAGCTCTCCTTCCAATTCATCAACCTGGAAAGTTATAATCAAGGAACTGGTACTACATAATGAAGAGAGAGGCTCCACATGTATGAAAAACTACCCCATTTTGCTGTAGAGGATCTAACTGGATGGCATTGTTTATTCTTGGCATAACTTTATTATTTATCAAATTGAAATGTCCTTCAACATTTAGGTTTGGTCATACAAAAATCAATCCTAAAATTCATTTTATGGTGATATTTGGCGTGCTATATTGAGATTTGGATCACTCCAGTATCGAAAATTTTGACAATTTACTTGCCCATTCAGATAAAAATTACATTCATCCAAAAACTAGTTGTGCACAACAAAGCTGTGACGCAAGTCATTTTCATTATGCAAAGGTGGAATTTGTGTCGATGAAGAATTCTGAAAATGTTCGAACAACTCTTCCAATGCCTGGGACAACTCAGTCAAGGTATTTTCCACCAAGGCAACTTGGAATAGAACTTCAACATTATTGCCTTCCTTATTGATTATTCTTGAATGGTCATGTTGTCTATTACGAACGTCAGTTTCCATGAATTTATGTATGAATACAATACATTTCTGCAAATGAAATTTTAAATATTAGAACTCAACTGACCGTCACTATTTCAGAATAATTTTGATATCAACAACTTCCGTACTCATTAACTAGGTGTTGAAATTTAGGACCGTATTGTGTACTTGGACAAGATATTTTACACCGTGTGTTCTTATTGGTTATTTTCATTAGTATCACTTAATGTGCTCAGATTAAACATTTCATATGGTGAAATTGTATTTACTGGTTGACCTAGTTAGGAATTGAATAAAAACTCAACAGGATATTTAATTTTTTCTGACGCTTATTGTTGAGAGACCTTTCAAATAGGGTATTACTCGATTATTATTTCTGTTAGAAATTTTTGACATGAGGGTTGTGTGGGGAGGCGGTGCTCAACGATTTTTTATAGTCTCAGTATCAACTGACTCATTCACGGTGTCTCGTATTAATTTGAATCCTCTCCATATTCATATGAAAAGTTTATCACCTCGAATATGAATTGACCATTAAAAGCCATATGAAGTCCATGTCGATGAGTATCAAATGCAGAATGCAGTCATTACCAAACCGGTTTTAAGAGACTAAAAATATAAAGTAGGAATACATATAGGTTTAATAGTGAGCTTGCTTGCTTTGGGAATATGTAAGGGGCTCTTAATTTGTTTTCAGTAATCAGACTATAAGAAGTACCTACATTTTGTGCTTTTAACAGATCAGATCAGGGTTTTAAGGCTATAAGTCGTTGATAGATCTTTGATGATTTGTAGCATTTTGGGTAAGTTCTGATTGCAGAGTATCAAACATTAAGTAATACTTTCAATATAACAGCTGTGCAATGTTAATGTAAAGGTTGATTTAACTGTCCTAGAGGTGAACCCTGGGTTTCTTCACACTTATGCAAGAATACAGTGTAGAAAACCAATCATTTTCGAATCACCTGCTCAAGTCATAACGAGTGATTTATCATAATTTCATCTTTAGTTATGATGTTCAAAAATGCACTAATTCGATTGGATTGGTATTTCTGCATTAAATTGTCATCAAAATGTTTTGGAAATGCTATACGGCTCAAGTTGAAAAACTATTTTATTAAAACAGTTCAAAACTTGGAATGTCTAAAATATGTTTTGTAGACTTTGTGAAGTTAATATCATAGATATAAATATACACAACCAAGTACAAGATGCGACTTTCTCTGCATCTTCACCTACTATAACAAAGGAAACAAAATATTTTTGGTCTCTTTCTCTAGAATGTACACATTACCAAGTTTAAAAATCAATGCATTTCAAATATTTGTGCCGAAATGAATATGTATTTAATAGTTATTGAAGTAAGAATAAGTATAGTATAATGGACCAATCAAGTAGTTGATCTTGAACAGTCCACAAAAAAGACCTTTCACAGGTCAACCGAGGTCACTTCTATTGCACCTTATTTCCTTGAATGGTACAACTTTCTATGGCTTTTTTTATGAACTGCACTACTAATATATTCGTAGGCTGAATGAATAATGTATTTTAGGTTTATGCGTATACCCATGTGGAAATGCAAATATGTGTATGTGAAATTGCCATTCAAGAATTGTAAATGGGCCTATAGTTCAAATTCAATTATCACAGCTAAATTTTTAGTTGAACCCGAAATACACAGAAGTATTTTTCGGCTTATCGTTTTACACATTGGTGCTCATTCTGAACATTACAGTGAATTGAATCAATTGATTCCACATAAAATTCAATTGAATCTTTAGGGTGCATTCCACTAAGCGCTCACAACGATCACGCTCACGACCGCAGATATTCCCGTTCCACTTGCTTGCGAGCGTTACTATCGTAAACTCAAGTGGAATGGTTTTTGGAGCGTTTTGGGCGTTCTTTAAGATTTCTAGACATCTTACCGTGCGTTCCACTAAGCGCTCACAACGATCAAAATGCTCCTTCAGCCGTTCTACATAACGATCGCGGTCGTTGTGGTCGCGACGAAAACGTCACTCATGACGTCGTTTGTTTCGCTCACGGGAAGCTCACAACGACCCACCTCAGGAGGTGGGTCGAGGTGGACGTTGAGAATATTTCGGCGCAATTTTTGAAATATTACACAAATGTTACCTGTCATTCGTAATTTAGTTCTAATTTCTTAATTTATTCCATTATTCAATCTCATAAGTAATCAATGAAATAATTACTTAGACATAATGAAGTAAATTTAAAAGTAGCATACATCTAGAGAAAAATCTAATGACAATTAGACATGATATTCTCAAAATGTACAGTGTAATACGTGATAGAAAATCTTGAAATCCTTTGCCGTAAAAGACATTTTGATTACATTCAAATTCAAGTTTTCCAATAACTTCACTGAAATGATACATTAAAAATTAAATTATACTTCTTTTTTAATATAAATGAAGTTAGCTTGCAATTAATGAAACTTATTTTCAAGGATTACGTAACCTTCTCAAAACATTTACTTTATTTTTTCAATTTTGCCATTCGTAAAGTTTACATGAAGTCCAAAACGCTCCATAATCTATTCCACTTGAGTTTACGACAGTAATGCTCGCAAGCAAGTGAAACGGGAAAAACTGCGGTCGTGAGCGTGATCGTTGTGAGCGCTTAGTAGAACGCGCCCTGTGGAAAAACGAGAATCCACAGATCCACAGAACACATACCTCATACCTAACAAAATAAAATTATACGGTCTATGAAAATAATGAATCAATAATTTTGGTATTGAAATTATATTTCGTTATTAGTGAATTAGAAGGTGAACTATTCGGAGTCTATATTATTATATTTTGTATCTTATTTGAAGTTGATTCCATGACTCCAATGAAAGAGGCATCGCCTCCAGTTTCGGCGATGGCCACTCCAACAAATAGCAGTGGAAATCTAGTGGATGAATTCGAGGAAGCTTTTCAGGTTGACTATTCTCATTTTCGAAGGTTCAATCACTTTTCAATGACTTCTCACTTCTAGCATTGCTTGAATGTTCTTACCAAAGAAGAAGCCATACTTAACGCAGATAAAGATGAAATTAAAGTGGAAGTAGAGCAAACAACATTGCGATTTATTGATTTAGCTAGGCAAATGGAAGCTTTTTTTCTGCAAAAAAGGTTTCTTCTTTCCGCTCTCAAGCCTGAGATGAATGTTAAAGAAGATATCAACGAACTTCGACTGGAGTTGGCTAGAAAAGAAGAATTACTCAAAAGGCATTATGACAAAATTGCGGTTTGGCAAAATCTATTAGCTGACATTCAGAGCTATTCAAAAAGTCCTGCCCAAGGTAATGCCACCCCAGGTGGTGGTTCTATTCCACCATCTCCTTTGCCTAGCATACCTGGGAATCAGACTCCCAATCAAATGATGCCCAGTATTCCAGCTGCCATGCAACAGCAACTTCAGCAGCAGCAACAATTACAACAACAGCAACAATTGCAGATGCAACAGCAAATTCAACAGATGCAACAGCAAATGCAGGTAGATCGTCGGTAAAATCTTATGACCAATCACGATATTCAACTCGATTGATGAAAGCTTGATTAAATTATTGTATTTGAAGAAAGAGATAAGGGGAATTGATTAGCCTTTCATGACTGCATTTATCTAGACAGTTATGATCAGCTTGAAAGAGGATTGAAAATATTTGTTTTTTTTTGCAATTTATGAATTAAAAGATGAACAAATTTTTTTCAATCAACTTTTCAAGGAGATTGAAGCTATCAACATAAACATGGTCATTGGCATTTTAGTAGTTTGGAACATTTAATACTGATGGTAAGAAATTTAGATGTATCAATTATCAGGTAATTATTCATTGCAACTATGAAATTTTTCACATCCACAAAGTACACTGAAAGAGTTGAATTATTAATTTTTTCCTGTCAGTTTTTCATAAGCAACCACTAGATTTCAGCATAAATTTCTCTGTTGTTGAGAGGCGGAAAAACATGGAAAATAAATAAAAGTAAAAACATTCATATGAGGAATTAACTAGACATTTTATATCTTTTGGACAATTTAACAAATTGAAAATTATATCCAAGTTCTCTAGATCATTGGAGGGAATAAAATTGTGGTGAAAATGTTAGAAACATATTTTCATGAAAAGTCTATACACATTTCAATTAGAAATAAAATCTTCATGCTTGATCTAGTGATGTGTTTTTCTTTTAACCAGCTGTCACGAACGACAACCCTCAGAAGTTTAAATTTGTGCGAGCTAATGATTAGCGAGGTCTTAACTTTCGATGTGCGATTCTCAGCAGGGTTGTAAGATACATGGTGATCATTCATCATCCAACAGTTGGACAAACGTTGGCAGTGATGTATAATTATTATGACTAGTTCAGAACATTCTGTCATGAATTCTGAGAACTTCCCAACCCCAATTATTCCTTCATCTGAAAACACCAGATGGTTCTAGATTATAAACTTACTTACTATTTTCTGATAGCTGCTAGAGACAGAGGAAAATGGATGGTTACACAATCTTTGGTTCTATCAAAATATGATTGAGTAGTTTTCAGTTTTTTAGAATTATAATCCTTTGCTTTCCACTACATCGAAAATTATGAGGTGCTTTCCCTAGTTGAAATTCTAGAAGCTGGTGCATTGTGAACAAGAGCCTTCAAATTCTCGGATATGAGTTCAATTCTTTGATGAATGTTTTGTATTATACTATAATTCCAAATTAGTGGGCACTAAATTCTCATAAATGACTGACGTTTTTGCCTTCGTCTCTTGCAGATGAGAAAAAAAGGTTATAAAATATATAGAATCACAACCTTGACAACAATATTTTCGTTTTAATGCAATAATATTTCTGAGATTTTAGTGCTTACTATTATGGAATTGTACTATAGATGAAAGCGTTTTACTCAACAGAATTGTTCTTGGAGAATTGGTGAAATGTTTCCCTTTTATGCTTCATATAAATTTTCCATCATAAATATGTTATGACCTGAAAAACTCTAACTTGAAAGTTATTTGAATAATGAATCACTTGGTAATTTACGTAATAAAGGCTACTATATATATGAATGAAACGAATAAACAGAAAATTATTAACTTACAGTATACTTTGTGAATGTGGACAACTCCACGAAAACACCTGTTAATTGATTTAATCACATTTCATTACATCCAATGAAGTACTTGATAATGAGAGGCTTAAAAGGTAGGAAAATTTACCAAAGAATCTTTTCAGCATATTTAGAAGAGTAATTGTAAAATTTTAGCTTTTCATGCGTGAAATAAATTTCTCTTGAGAAGGTTAAAATAATCTTTCCTTCAGCAATATAACCAATAAACAAGGTTTTTTACATTTTTCAAGTCTCGATTTTTCTGGTTTCAAACCTAATAAAAGTTTTGGACATTTTTTAATTTTCTCTCTCTCCTGTCCTTTCACAGTAGGTGACAAATCAAGAGCACCCTCCTCCATCTACCAAATACTGGATGTGAATAACCAAAATCCGTCTTTCATAGAGCTTTACTTCAACTTATTTGATCCAGTTGAGTATCGGGTTCCCATAGTGCATGCTATGTTTTATAAAATTTGATTTTTATTTAAAAAAATCAGTAAAATTTGTAAATATGTTGTCTCATAGGTATATATTTTTTTAGATTTAATGTGATTGCAAATGGATCTCTTTTGTTTTATTTGGGTTGATTGAAATACATGCCAAAAAGTAAGCATAAAAATGGCCTTATCTACCAACTCTCGTTCCATTAGAACCTTTACTGTTTGACTTCCTTTCTGATTGATTATTATTCTTTCCTAAGCTAAATGTTCTACTATTGCTCAGTAACAAAAACATTACGTAGATGATTTTAAAGCAATACATTATTGAAGATTTAAACTGTGAACCATCATTAAAACGTATGTAATTCCAAAACTAATTCAAATTCATGACAACAAATGTCAACTAGGTTTTCAAATAAAAGTCAGTTATGGGTTAAGTTCTAAATTTTAACTTTTTAATGAAGATAGTTGTCTCAATTTAGATTATCTTCAACTAGACAATGTATGAAATGTATGGGCTTAACTCATTGAGTGCCTATGTCAGACATGCATGACGGTATGATTTTTGATGCAGTGCACATGTTGTCTACAGACCACTGCCTCAGGCATACTGTGCTAGTAAATCTAGTGCAAAACTAAATTGTCTTGTGGAAGAACTGTATGTTGGGAAAGTTGAGGTTATGGTGTAATAGTTATTTCTCCTTCTGTCACACTTTTCACAATTGAACAAAAAAGGTGGTATCAGATTCATCCGTTTGCCACAGAAGATATTAGTGGTAGTGATGGACGGTTTGCTTGATGTCCTTGATGGAAAAAAGGTCCAGTAAGATTATTCAGTCGACTTTGTCGTATTGGCAAGGACCACGTCAGGAAGGGTACCCTGAAATTTCCTCCAAAGAATGTTGGATGATGTTCATAATGGATGCCAGAGGGAGCAGATATCAAATATTTGCTGTTTTTTAGTTTATTAGTCGTGGTCTGCTGGTTTTTGAGTCTGGTATTTCGTCTGTACTTGTCACAGTGATCTACACTGACACAATATGTAAACTAAAAGTTTCCTGACATGTTCGCATTTACAGTTGAAATTATTTCTATGGTCTCTCTATGGCTACGGATAATATCCTTTGGTTGTTTCTAGACAACCAAAGGAGCCATTTTCCATTCCATTAGCTACGGAAATGAAATATCTATGTATTATCCCCGATAAAAACTCGCTTGTAACAATGACTTGGAAAAAGTTCTGCACCAAAACTGACTGTCCCTCTACGCAAAGACTGACTGTCCTTCTGGACAGGTCAACGATAGGCAAAGGCATTATTCATGTCCCTTTGGACTTGTTTGGTGGCCGAAAGCTTTACAGAAAATGGCTATTATACAGAACAGGCTTGCCTGGCTATCTCTGTTGTCATCTGTACCTCATTGTCAGCCTCCTTCCACATCATTCTGGAGAAAGAGATTAGATGGACAACATAAAGTTGCCAGTTGCACGAAACAGGCTTATGCAGAGCTTAGCAGACTACCGATTGACAATGAAGGTAACATTCAGGTAATTATTTCAGACCTAATGCCTCCAAAAATCAACTACGGCCTAGTCCCAAGCAGTGGGGACTGGAGAAGTAAATACTGACAGAGGTATCAACCTGACTAAGCAATTATTTTTCTGGATGAGATCTACACCATCGATTTATGTGTGAATAGGTTAGCAGAAGCTAACCTCGGACATTTATCGATATAAATAATGTGGTCAATCAAGAGGCTCTCGAAGCACTTAGTTCTCATCGAGCAATATTCATGTTGGTATCCTCAGTAGAAAAAATTAACAAATTGATTCTGTGCCACACTGGCCTGCTGACTTCCTTGCAAGGAAGGCGCTGCAAGAGGTTTAAATGGACTAGAACCTGACTTTGACATCCTTTTCGGTTTTGTCAAACAAACACAGAATCTACCTGGATTGGCCCATTCTAAGATATTTATACATCATATGAAGAAAGCCACCATACAAATGTTGGGCTATGTTGTCTTATAGACTTCTCTGTCCGTCTCTGTTTGGAACGTAGCACATACTTTGTGCTTGCCTTGCCGCGGCCCAAATCATATTCTGAATGTTTGGCAGGATTTAGTTCAAGCTATCGGATCTGAAAGAACATCCACCAAACCAACTATTCTGCTTCATTGAGTAGCTCAACTTATTTGGCGTGAGCCACAAAAAACTCTCGCAATGAGGGGTCGAATAGACCCACACACTTTGAACCTAATTCAAACTAAGGGAAAGTGGGTAATGTCTAGGGAATATCTAGGGTAAGAGAAAGTAATATCTACAAAAAAGACTAAGTTCATTCCCATGTGAATTTCAAATTGATACTATAATCTAGTTGCAGTGAAGGCTACAGAAAGACAAAAAGTGATTGACGGTCAATGTGAAAGCATTGCAACAGACTGCTGTTGATACCCTCGTTTATCTCTGATAAGCATAGTTAAAATTTTCTATCGATCTCATAAATTATGTGTTTATAAGGGGTCATCATCGTCATTTTTTAGTAAATACTTTTGATGGTCCAAAACTTGATGAAAATAAAATTCTCAATAACAAATAAATATGAAATGAAATAAAAACAAGCAAAATTTAAAAAATTGGAAAAACTATCAAACTAAGTTGCTTCACCAACGTTTCGATTGTTGGTATCCACAATCGTCTTCGGGTGATGACTGGTCTATTCCTCCGAGAGATGACTATAGATCATTCGAAAGCTTTCACCTATCCCCTCTTCCCACTTAACCGGAGCTATTCATGTTAATTTCAGAGATTTCAAAAATCAATATAAGAAGGATCAACATAACAATTGAAGTTATTGTGATTTTACGTAAAGTGTATTTGATAGTAAAGAAGCTTCTTTATTGTACCATGAAATAAGAAGCATCAATAATCCAAAGTTCTTTATTAATGATGGCTTACTATTAAGTTTTCAATGGTAATGTTTGACTCTCCATGCTTTTTAGGAGCTCACATGTCGATGAAAAAGTTATCAGTTTGAAAGGTACTCTTTCATTACAATTATTTCTTGTTTACATTATGCATATTAGGTTATACTTCCAATTGAAATGAAAGTCAGTTCATTAACAAAATATTATTCATTTTGAACAAATTATTTTAGTTGGGCTTACTATTTGGCAATGTCATTTTAAAAAGATACCTTAGTGCTACTCTTACGTCACTAGTGTATATTTTTGTATACTAACTCTCAGGGTTTTTTAGAAAGTGGCAATATAATTTATTTTTTTGAAGATCGATCAATTAAATGTGATATGTATGAAGTAGCTTAAAAAATCGTACTAAATGTATACAATGTCTACTTGCTCAAATGTGCCTTTGATAGAATTTTTGTTCCACTAAAATACTTGTGAATTTAATTATCCTCGGAAAAATGTTGCATATTTACTGTCATTTAGTTTCTCTCTATAATGTATAAGGTGTGCAAAGTATAATAAAATTTTCAAAATTTTATTGGAGTTTTATTCGACATTCCATTGCTGCTGCTATATGTCTAAAAATCGGAGGGTTGGTATTCATAAATATATAGTTGGATAGGTATGTTATGATTTTATATTGGTGGATTAGAACTGCTTTTATTTTTTATGGTAATTGAAGTCGATGAGTAAGAATCTCCAAGTAAAATTACAGAACTGAAAACTTGAAATATACATCAACAATATATTCATGGAAATAGACCAGTTACTAGATTTTTTTATTCGCTGGTACAAATTTACAGATTTGAATAAATAATAAGACTATTCAACCCTCCAATTTCAGTGTTGCAAATAAACATCTAAGCTAAGGAAAGATCCTAGATAATTATTTTGTTATAGCAAATTAGTATCAATGATTAGAAGGTAAGATTTACTAGTCTTTATGGGATTTTATCTCAATTGAAATTTAATCCAAAGGGAGTGTATATGTTGGAAAATATTTCAATCATTTCTTTGAAATATAAAATTGTATGAAATCGGACTCTTCTTGAGCCCCGGTTGTGTCCTCTGTAACATCCAATACATATCTTCAGAAAAAACACTGCACAAGAAGCCATTCAGGATTTGTAATGAATAATAAAAACGTGTCAGACCATGATGCATCATATAAAGAATGCAATTAACTAACAGGCTTTAAAATATAATGACACTCTCTAACAAGGCGGAAATGAAATCAGATGTACCTAAAGGTTCTATACTTGGGCCGCTCTTCATTTGATATATGTTAATGACTTGCGAAATGTAAAAATACCACTTAAATATGGAACAGTTGTAACACATATTTCTTAAATAAATTGATTTATAAGAATATTAAAGTATTTAGAAAATGGAACAGCTGAAACTTTTTCTTTTGAAGTCTCAAAGATAAGTGTTGTCACTTTCAGAGATCAAATTGAAAATTGGACATTAGGAGTTTATTGCAAAATTTCTGGGGTTTCAACAGCGAAGGTAGAATGAATTTGGATAGTCATACTAAAGTAAACTGGCATCTGGGTTTTAATAGTTCGAGCTATATCTTATGAACTTGGACTCTCTAACTATATTAGTTACTAATTGAATCCCACCAGGCCATTCTAATCCTATAAAACACGCATGTGTAAAGCAAAAATAAAAATTTCTATCAACCATTATTTATTGTGTAGGAAGTCTTGACAGTAGTAGCTGTACACATCAGAAATTGCATATCTGTTCATAAAATTCTATAAACAACTCTGAAGCCAACTGAACGAATTATAGTACTCTAGTAAATAATTAGGTTGTTTCAAAAGTTTTGTCTACTTTAAACTGTAATATCTCAGTGAATACTTATTCAATTCAATTAAATCAGTGCACTTTTGCCAACGTAACACAAGTTGATTAATTCCGTCAGCATAACAATTGTGCTTGGGATTCGGTGAAGTCGACGAAGGCCGTTTGGCGATTGGCGAAGATTCTACCGGTGAGAAAGTTATCGAAGTCGGTTGGCGAGAAGTCTGGGGAGTATGGTTGGTCAGAATTTCGACGCTCAATTCGTTAACTTTCAGCCAGTGATTTATAAAACGTGTGGAAGGGCGTTGTTATGGATAAGGATCGGACCTCTTCTGTTGACCAGTGAAGGCTGTTGCTGACGCAATTTCCGGTACATCTCGTCGATTTCTTCATAATAGGTCTCCGGTGTGATGGTTTGGACCGGTTGCAGAAAGTTATAGTGAATCACACAAGCCTCTGACTACCATACAGTAACCATGTTTTTTTTTGTGGTTTTTCGCGTTTGGGAAGTGCCTGGGTGGCTCATCGGTGTCCAACCACCGTTCTGAATGTGTCCTGTTGTCTTAGGATCCACTTTTCATCACACGTGACGATCCGATTCAAAAGAGGATCGTTTTGGTTGCGCAAAAGCGAAGAAGAACAGACCCCGAAACGTGACAATTTCTGTCGATCGCTCACATCGTGGAGCACCCAGATTTAGAGCGTTTTGACCATTCTAATATGTTTTAATCCATCAAAAACCGCATGGGAGCTGACGTCCAGTCCTTCCGCCATCCCACGCACCGTTTGCCATGGGCTAGTCTCCACCAGGGTCCCCAAATCCTCGTTTTGGATTACTGTAGGTCGACCACTTCGAGGCTAAAATCTCCGGAACGAAATTCCGCAAAATAACATCGAACAACGTTCATTACCACTATCATTGCCAAATGCCTGGTTAATTTTTCGGGCTGTTTCGGCAGCGCTTTAGTTCAATTTGAATTCGTAGAGAAAAATTGGCCGAAAACCGCTTAACAAAATCATATAGTGGTAAGCTAAGAAAAGGCAAAGAATTAAAATTTGGAAAAGAATGACAGCATCAATGTATAGAGTGTAGTATTTCCAATACCAATTGGAACAGCAAAATTATAACACGTTTTCCCCTTGAAAAAGGTGTGTTCAAAGCACAATACTTGGGTGTCAAACCAAGTTTCGTCGAGGTAGATTATATGCCTGCTAGATTCTCGGTAGCTTTTCATTCACCTCAAATATTCTTGTCGGAGTTGAACAATGCGTGTCGATTCCGTTATGACCATTCGATTGTTCAATTTTTTATATTTGAAACCACAAGACAATAAGACACCTCGTAGAGTTTCTGCAGATTTGTAATTGTAATCGGCATAGTCGAGTAATTTATACCAAATCATTTCCAAGGTTGGTACTTAATTCTTTTGGTATATACCATAAATTGTGCGCCGAATCACATCTTTTGTAGCACCATCAAAGTTTGCGAATTTTTTATTCCTTTGTTTTCGTTTCATTTCATGGTCAATGACATCCCCTATTTTAATGACTCGAAGAACTGTCGAACGAGATAGTTTTGTTAACTCGCATATTCTATTCACAATATAATTCTGTGAAGTGTGACAGTTTTCTTTCTTCAAGCATTCATGAATATTTGAAATTACTCGCTGAACTTGAACATGTAGATCCTTATTTCCAAATTCCGAATCCCTGTCGATTGACACAGATTCCTCACACGTATTGTTATCATTTGTTTCAATAAGTCTCCAGAAAGCCATATTGATGAAAGTACCCAAAAACACAAAGATTTTCACAGAAATCGGTTTAAAAGCTGAGATTGGAACCTTTGGTGTAAAAGTTTTCAAAAATCGGTTTGCAAAACCACTCACTACCTCACTTAACTCACGAACACACGACACTGATAAAGAAATATTGT
>WOGR01001251.1:0-20574 GCA_015342045.1 Leptinotarsa lineolata | reverse complement strand
GATTAACTTTGTTCAGATAATACTATTTCTATTTTGAACCGTTTTCGAGATAAACTGTTTCAAATGGAAACTGTCACGTATGAAACTAAGTGTTAGTGATTAGTGTTAATGATTTTTGAAGAAGTGACAATTATAGGTTATGGAAGTCGTGGAATGCGAAACCAACTGAGTTTTTATTGTGTCCACTGTCCACAATATCATGAATTCACTGCACTTTCCTGATGTAAATGACTTAAGAAGAAATCACGAGAAATCTGGTTAGCGAACATAAAAAGAAAATTGAAAGGGGCATATTTTTAGGAGAGATAAATTTTTGGGAAAGAAAGGTTTTGGCTTTCTACTTCATCTTTATACAAAAAATGTGGGAATCTTCCAAAGAAAGGAAGGAAACAATCAGTTTCAATAAAAAGAAAATATACATAGAAATAAAAAGGAAATATACAAAGAAACAATTCGTTCTGGTCAGTCTTCACTTACCTACACAGTAGGTTCATGGACTGACACCTATCAGAAAACAACTACTCCCTTGGCTAATACCATGAAGGGCGTTGGAATCGATTTTCAGTTATTGAAACGGGTATACTTGCAGACCAGTTTCGGGCTATTTGGACTGCACAGACAATATTCACAAAATACTATCTCTTAAGGCACTCAGTTGTGCATCGAGCACAAAATGTATAGCCCGGTCAAGTTGAACATTCAAAGTTACAAAAACTCTCTAGCAAACGGTGAGTTTTATAATGATAATAGACCAAACAAAAATCGTAGACCATGCAATTATCTGGAAAAATTATCTTCACATTTTTTCCTAAGAGTCGCCATTTTTTGAATATAATGATTCTAATGATTCAAGGAGTTGAAAATATTTGTTTTCTTCATAATATGCACACATATTTTATGAGGTAGTATACTATATCGGTGAAATTAAAAGGCCATTGAAAGTCCGCATTGCCGAGCACAAGAAACACACACAGCGAGGGGAAACCAGCAAATCAAGAATTGCACAGCATGTTTGGACTCATCAACATAACATCGATTGGTCCCAAGCTGAGATCATACACAAGGAGGAACACTGGTTTAGGTGGAAATTCAAAGAAGCCGCATATATGCTGTCCAACAACGTATTCAGCCAAGCCAGCGTAGAGATACGCAACATATGGAAATCCATAATCGAAGAAAAAATGGCCAACTCCCGTGCTTTACGCTCATGCCGACGAACACGGTTATCAACTTTTGAGTCCACCGTTGCCTACCCATTACCAAATACCGCATCAGTCTGACGTTCTTGATATAGCATTTGTCATGAACTGGGACGCTCTCAAGCAGTACTTGAAAGCAATCCCCGTTATACAAAGACCTCCCGAAATCCCCGAAGCGTTAGACACAGCGTTAGCACGTTTCGAGGAAAATATAAGAAACGCTTTAGCAGCGGTTACCACGACTTCCGTGGAAACAAGGAAATTCTATAAGAGAAAGAAACCGTCTCAGAAGAAGGTACCACAGAACTCTGTTTCCAGGATACAGAGCCAGTGCGAATGCCAAAGCCAGTGAAGTGAAACGCGCCATCGTTAAATTCAGAAATTAACGATGGACCGACTTTCTCATGGGACTATAACCCGGAGATAATTTACTTTGGCGATTAGTCAAGAGTAGAAAAAAAACGAGAGAAGCTTCAATACCGTTTCACGATGCAAGAGGTGTCGTATATACAATTGAAGGCAAAGTCTTAGCCTTCGCGGATTCAATGGAAAGCCAATTCAGGCTGAACACTGATCCAAACGATGATATCGATAGAGATATCAGACTTGAAGAAGAAGTAGAGGATACTCTACAACTAGATGACGAGAACACTATCAGACCCGTGTCAGAGGACGAACTGAACGGGCTGATACGAAACACTAAGTCCAAAAAAGCCCCCGGTGCCGATTCAATATCAAATAAGGTATTGAAAAAGCTACCCGAAAACCAGAAACTTCCCTTATGAACATCATAAATAGTTCCCTGAACCTCAGATATCTCCCTAAGAGATGGAAGCACGCTGAAGTTATTATTTTACATAAAATAGACTACAGACCGATAAGTCTGTTAGACTCCATGGCCAAGGTCGCGGAGAGAGTAGTCCTGCAAAGGTTAAACGAGGAGATCGAAAACAGATGAACAGTTCGGCTTCAAGAGGGCACACTCTTGTTAACTACAAGCCTTAAGTAAGACTGGTTGAAAATGCAATCACAGAGATGAATAGAAAGCACCATGTACAGATCCTTTTATTAGACATCTCGAAGGCCTTCGACCGTCTTTGGGACGACGGCCTTCTACACAAGATGATTACATTCAACCTACCCCTGGGACTAGTCAAGTGAATCGGACCCTACCTGAAGGACAGAACTTTCACCGTTAAAATGAATAATATACGATCACCGGTAAGACAGATAGAGGCCGGAGTGCCGCAAAGAGCAGTCCTTTCGCCCACTATGTACAACCTCTATGTCAGCGATCTCCCGGGACTTGATCTTGTTAAGGCCTCTCTCTATGCAGATGACACCGCCTTAATGTCTTATTCTATGGCAAGAGAATTCGGCGGTGCACACATGCAGACTGCAATTGCAGCACTAGAAACATGGTTCCGGGTTAACCCTGCAAAAATCAAAGCGATAGCGCTAGGTAGGCAAAACGCCCATCAGCAACTCAGAAGAGTTGTCTTGTCTGGCAAGAAATCGCCTGGAGCCCCATGTAGAGTATCTAGGTTTTACTATAGACCGCAAACTCACCTGGGCAAATCATATCGACGTGAAGACGAAAGCTAGTGCGAGGATTGCACAATTGTATCCTCTCCTGAATGGCACAACCAAGCTAAGTCTTAAGAACAAAGTCTTACTTTATAAGACAATGTTCAAACCGATGATACTGTACGCCTCAGGAGTCTAGGGCCACACAGCAAAAACTCACATCGAAATACTGTAACGGGTCCAGAATAAAATTCTAAGGATGGCAACAAACGCTCCGTGCTACGTACGGAACGTCATCATAAGACGGGATCTGAACCTTCCAACCATTCGGGAAAGCATTCAGTCCCGAAATAGAGAAGTTTTCGAATTAGCGGAAACTCATGAAAACCCCTTAGTTAGGGTGGCGGTAAACTATGATATCGACGACCCTTCCCACTATAAAACGCGTCGCATTTCCGCATCTTGGAAGTATATCCAATAACTATATAAACTCACCTTGACGAAGCACTTCACTGTAGCCTTGTTGATGAGTTATGTATTTTTAATGGTTCTATATTTGATGTTGAAGCTATTGTTGAGTTTATTGATATTCACCCCATAAAACTCCAGGAAAATTGCAATTCACCTTGTAATTGTTTCATAAAATGTGTCTTCCGGACCTTCAGTTTCACTTATGTATGAGGTATAGAGATTGTTTCATTATCTATCAAGGATAAGAACATAAAAATTATTCATTTCGCCATGCGAAAGCCACTAAACCTTGTTTATTTTACCGTTAAATCTTTTGTCATTCACAACTTGTCTGCATCAAATCTAATTCTACAAAGATTATGGGGATTCGCAATTCTAGAAATATATTTCCAGAAGTTTTCACCGGCGAACAGATCGAAATAATTATAGCAAACATTTAATTGAATCAGCACCTTTTCAACATAAGGAAATTTTCGAATTTCAAGGTAGCTATGTTCTTATTGGGTTGAGTGATAATTATTTTCATACCTGTTCGTTGTTTTTTTTTGAAATTCTGGACGAGTCTAATAACAAATATCCAGCAACAACACTATACAGAGAGATGAAACAATCTGTTAAATTTGTTTTTTCGGTTAACCAGATGTCGCTCCCCTACGAACGGCAACCCTTAGAATTCAACCCTTGTTACGAAAAAAGCATTGGATCATTGAACCAGTTAGTTGACTAGATTTTTTATGAGGGTACATAATTTTTGCAAAAACTGTAAGTGGAAATAAACAATGTGTAGTCGCACACTGTTGAAATTGGCAGCAACTTTCACGAGAAAATTTCCCCCACTCTACTAGATATAAGTAGAGAGTTTTAGAGTTAGGAATTAATTTTTTTCTTCTCCTAAAGACGCCAACTTGGTTGGGAAATGCTCGTCGAGGAGAGTATTGCATTTCTGGTGGTTGGGAGATCTGCCTGTTTGGGACTCATGAAGTCATTATTTCTCGATCCGTATTCAGAGGCAGAATTATAATATAATATATTGCAGAGAAATCCCAAAAGTCAACTACATGATATTGAAAATGTAACCTCCTCGGAGCAAAATATTAACAATGGAGTATCCCAGGGTTCAGTTTTGGGTCCTATTCTCTTCATGTTATATTTGAATGGATTGGACAAACTTTCGATTCAAATATCGTTCAACATGTATGCAGATGATACCTCATTCATTATTTTAGATGAAGCAGATGAATTATTGTTTGCTAAGTGCCTCTAATTGTTACACGACCAATTCAGGTTACTGAGAACTCGATCTACCGTCTGATAGGCGTATGAATCGCGTAAATTTCCACCTTCTCATAACTGCATTCCTACTTTTTCCCGAACAAATTATGAATATTTCATGTTGGTGGCTTCTTTCGTCGAAAATGAAATAATTTCTAGGGAATATTAGCCATTTGCTTATTATAGAGAGATATATAATGTGTTGATGGTTTGTTTAAATGGTAGTTAGTTGTGAAAAATGTTAGAGTATATGTCGATGAATAATATGTTATTTTGAAATATTGAAATTGAAATTTCTGAAACAAATAGTAGTGAACCATATACTGAAATGAGTCGAGTTCTATTCTGAAAAAAACTTCTTGACCGACAATGGTTGATTAGGATTTCAATCAACTTCCATTCGAATTTTTTTTTTATGCATGGCCGAAAATGGTACTTAAAACAAATATCTTTCATTCCATTTTCCTACCATTATATTTTTGCAATTCAAGGTTTATTAACATATTTTCTGTGAAATGTTCAATAGTTAAAACATAAATATATATCGGCTATCGTCCAAAAGAAAATATAAATGTTGAAAATATGAGCACAATTTCTAAAACGACCGTTTCTGTTTAATTTTTTATTACAATACTATGAAAACTACTTTATATTTTCAAATCATTTGAATACTGCATGAATGGTGATATGAAAAATTATGATGAAGAGTCAATGAGATTTCAATAATCAATAAATTGCAAATGGGTGATGAAATTGAAAAAAAATAGATAACTTTAGCACAGAAAAATAATAAAAAATATTTCCATTTCACACACTTTGAGCACTCTCTGTTTCAGAAGCAACTTCGAACAAAGGATTCTCATGGAAATAATTGAAAAATGTCAAATATCTTCTTGAGGAAACCGTATTTTTATGTGTATCTCATATACTCAGAATTTTGTACCAATATGCTATTGAAACTGTTGATTTATATAACATTGAAACTTTGAATTGCTAATATGTAATTAAACTATTGTATGTTATAATTAATAAACAATTCAAACTCTTGATTGTCTATAATCGACTGTTTCAATTACTTCTTGTATGTATCTACCCGACAATTTAAACTGTTGATTATTCATGGTCTTTTGTTTGAATTTTCGATTATGTGTGATGACCAATTTGAACAGTTGGTTATATAAAATTCATTGACTGAATTGACAAGCAATATAATCGGAATTCATTTGTTCATTCGATTTGACAATCAGTCAATAGTTTCAATCACATACTATAAAAATCACCTTGCGACCCATCAAAATTTTTGGAATATTCAGTTAGACCTCAACAAATAACTGTAGAAAGTTCTTAGACAATCACATGGACATCCAGCAATATTTGTCGTGATTTTTTTAAATAATTGTTTCTATATATTGTTCGAAATCATTAACGAATCCAAAAACAATAGTCAAAATCAGTCAGTTGAAAAGCTTAATTATAATGGTAAATGTGTGACAGACTTGAGGAAAATCTGTAACATATTCAGTTATCACTTCAATGATCTACAATGTCCCCAGTTAATAATAATAAAATCGAACTAATCTCTCATTTCCACCATACATTCTTTCTTTCTTCTACTAATGCATATGAAATTGAGGATTATATTATGAAAACCACCAAGAAAACAGCTGAAGGTATTGATGAAATTTCTGGAAAACCGCTGAAATATGTCAGATGACATATAAATGAACCCCTAGCACACTTTATCAATGAGACGTTCGTTACAGGTTAATATCTAACAAATTTGAAAACTTCAAAATCAGTACCGATACATAAAAATGAAGTATCAAAATATGACGTTAATAATCATAGAAACATCTGCTTACAAAGTCAGCTATCAAAAATTATCGACTTTGCTTTCAATTGCCGGCTTAACAAATTTCTAGAAAACCATAATTTATTGCTGAACTATCAATACGGATTTGGGCAATATAAATCAACAGCAGTAGCAGAACTTTGTGAAAACATTTATAACTATTTAAACAACGAACAAAACACAATAGCTTTATACTTCGACTTGAGCAGAGCATTTGATACTGTGAGTCATGATACTTTGACAGAAAAATTATATCGAATAGGGGTTCGAGGTGTTGCGAATGATTGGATCACAGTATATTCAAAAGATAGAAAATAGATTGCAGTATCAAATAATAATAAATTGAAAGAAAAAACAATTGATATGGGTGTCTCACAGGGTTCTATAATTGCTCCAGTACTCTATATCATCTTTATGAATGATATGATTATTTCACGTGCTCAAAATATAATTATGTATGCCGACGATACCAATGTTCTTATCTCAGAAAAAAATATATGTAATATGGTACTCAGGGCCAATACTGTAGCAAATGATTTCTATCACTGGGGTACTCACAATGGGCTATTGGTGAATTTGGAAATAATGTGTTTCATGCAGTTTCTAACGTTTAGTTTAGTACGATACAAGGAAATGTGATAACTTACATCATCCATACTCAATGCATTGGGCAAAACTCGCACATATATAAAGGTATTCTTTGTTACAATAGATTTACAGATTTGTTCGATAGTAAAATGGATCTTGCAGATCTGAGGATTTTCAAAAACTCCCTGTACAAATATTTAGAATCCAGGTCATTTTACTCGTTAGAGGAATCTCTGGAGAATTGAACTAATATGTTGTAATTAGGTATATTTATGTGTATATGTGTATGAACACTAAATTAACATTATATTTTGTGACGAGTCCAATAAGTTATACATCCTGTACTCCTTTTTGTAGTAACTTTTGTGACGAATAAAGTTCTATTCTATTTTATTCTGTTCCCTCGAACAGTATCAGGCCTCTTATTCATCCTATTTTCTCCACTCTTTCCAATTTTCAGTGGGAAAGTAGAAAGAGGTCCTACTTTCCATTTTTCTGTCTTATTTTTCCACCAAAAACTGACAAATAAAAGAAGTGTGAACCTTACAACTGACAGAGATACATATACATTCGTTGTTACTACGATAGTCATACAGATTATTCATATGTACTTAGATTAATTTGAATTGTTTAAATTTCACAATAACATTTACCTGATAGCCATGACCGTTACCGATTTTCCTATGAATCAAAAGACCTTTTGCATATATAGGTAGAAACAATAGACAGAAAATAAACTTTTCACATTTAGTCAGTGAACATACTTGAAGACTGGTTGATAATCAAATTATTCAAAAGAGTGTGTTAACGAATTGTTCTTTCAAATAATAAGGGAATTTAATATATGTAGCCTTTATATTGATGGTTTCTCTTTATAAGGTATAAATGAAATAACAATAAATCAATTTTCAGGTACTAGCTATTACTCACCAGCTCTGAAAAAAATAAATAACACTTGTGCTGGAAAATGTTTTTTCACTATTTGACTGCTTTTTACTTTTCAGTTATCGCCGGACGTATTCCTGAGTTTAATAATTTATTTGATACGTCATTTTATGGTCGGTCGCTACAACATTTGTCTGAGCACCACCAAAGTATCCCTAACCTCTCTAACTCTTAGAAATTAGTATGGCAGGCATTTTTTTCAGTCATTTTCAATATTTTCCCGTTGATATAAATATCGTGGTGATGCATAAAAACATATATAATAGTCCATCATCTTTGGGAGTCCGCCATATTGTATTTAGAGTGAAGTCATGTTATTCTGTGTATTCTTTTCAGCTAACACTCTCATTTGATACCCATATTCTTGGAGCATTTTCCTAGTTCAGACTTCCATTGTCTAATGATTTCAATATGATTTGAAATCTCTGAAAGAACATATAAAATTAAAATGAAATCGCAATAAAATGAAAATAAGCAGAAAATTTTCAAAATTGAACATTTGAAAATGATAATGAAAAATTAAAAACATTTCAAAGAAAGTTACTTCACGATGACTGGACTATTCCTCCGGGAGATGACTATTTTAAGGTCATCCGAATGCTTTCACATACCCCCTCTTTTCTCTCTTTACTTCACCGGTTTAGCGGTAGCGCTTCTCCGCTGAACCACAGTATAGCTAAAACCAGTAGTGTCACTTGGTAGTGTCATTAAGTCTCGGATGAAAATATATAATTTGTATCTCCTTCAAATACACCTCTTGAAAACATTTGAAAATATAAGTAAAAAATATTACATTTTGAACTTATTCAATCACCCATCTTTTAAAATTGGCCACAAACTGAAGAATGCTCAAATCGTTAATTGACATCCCTTTGCAAATTTCATCCTGCTGGTAACATCTTCGTTGTTTTTTTCAAAACTCTCATTTCTCTAAACATTGTTTTCATATCTTTCGAAATACGAATACAATATGAAATAAATCTGAACTTGTAATATTTCTGGCAAATTTTTGAAGGTGGTTGACAATGTTTCATGGTGAATTTCATTAGGTCGTACTTCCATTGTCTGATATGACATAAAAAATTTGAAATCCCTGAAAAAATCAATAAAATTGAAAATTGAAAAAATAGCTGAGAATAACAATTCTATCAAGTGAAAAACCCTGAAATGAAATAACAATAAAATAAAAATGAGTGAAAAATAAAAATTGAACAATTAAAATGATATGAGAATTAAAATATTTCAAGCCAAGTTATTTCACCACGTTTCGATTGTTAGTATCCACAATCGTCATCACCAGTCATCACCCTTAGACGATTGTGGATAATAACAATCGAAACGTCGTAAAATAACTCAGCTTGAAATCTTCCAACTTTTATTTTTATTACATTTTGATTCTTCATTTTTCTTTTTTTTGCTCATTTTTGTTTTATTGTAACTCCATTCCAGGTGTTTCTGCTTAATAGTATTGTTATTTTCAGCTATTCTTTTCATATTTCCAATTTCATTTGTTCTTTCAGGAATTTCAAATGAAATTCATTTCTGTCGAAATGGTAATAGTAGTTACAACAAAACTACAGGTCAAATATAGGAAGAGGTTTGAGAAATTCTGCTTTCTCTCTCTCTCTCTCTCTCTCTTTAGAATACACGGTACCATGAAACATTGTCAATCACCTTCGAAAATTTGCCAGAAATATTCCAAGTTCTCATTTATTCCATATTGTATTCGTATTTGGAAAGATATGAAAACAATGTATAGAGAAATGAGAGTTTTGAAAAAAAACAACGAAGATGTTACCAACAGAATGAAATTTAAAAGGGATGGCAAATAACGATTTGAGCATTCTTTTAGTTTGTGGACAATTTTTTAAATATGGGGGATTGAATAAGTTGAAAATGTTATATTTTGTACTTATATTTTCAAATGTATCCAAGAGGTGTATATGTAGCAGATACATATAGCAGATTATATATGTTCATCCGAGGCTTAATGAATAAATTGAATTATTATGTTATTATTTCTAGCATATTTTCCAGATGTCATCAACCAAACAAAAAATGGGCCAACACTCATTTCCAACAATAGTCAGATTATCAGGAAATTTCATCACTTTATTTTTTATATGTGGTCATCGAACTATTTTTTCAACGCAATCAAAGTTTTAAAAAAATTGTATATCGAATATTCTTGCATTTAACACTATAGAAAATGATATAATTTCTCCTAGTGTCGTACAGAGTCTCAAACCGATACAGACAATAAGTGACTGCAATAGCTTTGAGAATATTCGTAATATTTAGAAGAACAAACATGGGATACATGCAGTTCAATACAGTACTTACAGAACATTCCTAACTTCTTTACACTCATCCCAATTTTCTAAAAAGCATTTTTGATGAATAGTATAGTATATTGTTATCATCAAAATTTTGATTTTTCTTATATTTATAAACCGGCACCAAGCTACAATATCTTTTGGGAAATCGTTTAGGAAAGATAGCTGTTGCCGACCGATGTTTCACCGATTCCTAGTCCCCATGTAGGCTGTTATGGCAAACACCTGTCTGATCAACTACTCCCCTCTCTAGTGCCATGACGGGTATTGAATTATATCAAGAAAATTCTTGTGCAATGTTCCTCAGAGAACAGGAATCTAGTCACAATGGCATCATAGCTAAAACCAACTAGCATTATTTTGTTTCGATGGGGACAGGTGGCTACCTGATATCTATTCGTGCAATGTTTTTGAAAGAGAGCACTTTTGCAGTGGTACTTGTAAAAAGTAATATTCTTTATTTAGTTGAGAATAACTACCTGCGTACATGTATGTTTCAATATTATTGCATCTTATGAAGATCGCCTAGGTTGGACAAGCATATCAATTTTTTTCATTCGCTAGAAACTCTCCGACACCCTTCCCGAATTTTATACGTTTTATTTTATTCATACAGTATGCAAAGATATTGCATTTTATCCCGTTCTGAGCTATATTTGAAGTTAAGAGCCCCTTCAGCTCTTCGATAACTAATTTTCAAATCGATTGCAAAATTTTAACCAAACAAACAAGGAGCTAGTAAAAATGTGAAACAATTTGAATGAAAAATTAAAAACATTACATGATATTATATTACTACAAAACACTCACTTAACTTTCCATGAAATGAAATTTGTTCTACTGTCGGGCAGTTTATATCTATTATTCACTTATTGAGCAGTGTATGAAATATCAAACGCTGACAAATCTACTAGAGACGGAAAATTATGGATGCGCAGTTGTCCTAAAACAATAAAACTGTGAGAGACAAAATCAAAGGTTTCAACAAGAGTGACACTACTGGTTTTAGCTATACTGTGGTTCAGCGGAGAAGCGCTCTCGCTAAACTGGAGAAGTAAAGAGAGGAAAGAGGGGATAGGTGAAAGCATTCAGATGACCCATAAATAGTCATCTCCCGGAGGAATAGTCCAGTCATCACCCGAAGAGGATTGTGGATACTAACAATCGAAACGTCGTGAAGTAACTTACTGTGAAATGTATTTAATTTTTTATTTTCAATGTTTAAATGACAGACAGCTCTACCTTGATCGACCATATCTACATATAACTAACTGGTAAACATATACTTGGAAAACTCTCACTGAAAAACTATATATGCACAACCAATTTGACTGATCATTACACAATTATACTTTTCATAAAAATTATGTCAGCAACAAGCAGTTCAAACACAAATGACACCGTCAAAGCATTTAATACTTCTATAAATCAAAATAAACTTCTTGAAAAAGAGAAATGGGATGACATTCTAACTTCGAATGACCCAGCACAGGCCTACAACTTGTTCATTGATAAAATAAAAAAATATAATCTATTATCGACTCAAACTACATCCATCACGCATAACAATAAAAAATTGAAAACCTGGACGACCTTAGGTCTTTTAACATCAATTAGATATAGGGACACTCTGAAAAAAATACTGCATAAACGATATACCAACGAACTACATGTAGAATATAAAAATTATAGAAACTATCTCAACAATCTAATAAAAACTTATAAAAATTATCACTATATAAATAAGATTCACGACGCCCAACAGAATTATCGTAAAATTTAGCAAAATTTTAACGAAATGATGAACAAAGATACGAAGCAGATAGATAAGTATAACATAACATATGAAAATGTACAAAAAATTGTTAATGATAAGGAAAAAGCAAACTACTTTTATACTTTTTTTGCAGATATAGGACAACAGATGGCAGATAAAATCGATAAAAATGACATTATACCGAAAATGAAATCCAATATTACAAAGTCCCTTTTTCTAAACACAGTATCAAAAAATGAAATCATTTCGATAATATCTACATTGAAAAGCAACAGCTCTTCAGGTCCTGATAGCACAACGGTCTAATTCATAAAAAAAATAATTTACTTCTTTTGGGTCCTCTCTGTCATATCATTAATTTATGTTTCATGAAAGGAAACATACCAGCCGCTTTCAAAGAGTCGATAACAACTCCAGTTTTCAAATCAGGTGATAGAAAACTCGCAACGAATTACAGACCAATAACCATTAGCGATAACTGCCAAGATTTTTGAAAAGTGTTTGAAAAATTGACTAGTTGAATTTTTATACCAGAATTGTATTTTATTTGAAGGTCAATTTGGTTTCAGAGAACATTTGTCAACCGAAAATGCAATCTTTCAATTGGTCAACAATGTTTGGAAAAATTTCAATGACAAAAAAAAAGTTCAGTAGTTTATCTAGATTTGGCTAAAGCCTTTGATACTGTTAACCATCAAATTCTTCTGGCCCTATTCAAAAACTATATATCTAACAGATATCAAAAGGTTAAAATAAACAGTATCCTAAGCGATCCACTACCTGTCAACATGGGTGTGCCCCAGGAAATGGTGCTGGGTCCTGTTTTAGTTTTGATCTATATTACCAATTTTTATAAACTTCATGATATCTTCGGCAGAATAATATCTTACGCAGACGACACAGCACTTTTATTTGAAGGCGATTCCTGGAAGGAAGTCTATGACAAAGCTGAAACAGGGCTCAAATATGTACTTTTCTGGCTGAATGTAAGCCTTCTGAGTCTGAAAGTAGAAAAAACTAAATTCATTGCCTTCACATCAACAAAAAAAGACCAGCCCTCAAATAACACTCTCACTGTTCATAAGTATCTCTGCCGAACCTTAACGCAATGTTCATGTCCAATAATTGAAAAAGTTGACTACATGAAGTATTTGGGTGTATATGTGGACCAACACCTGGTATGGGAAGAACACATTGACAACACAGTTAAGAGACTCAATAAATTAGATTATAAATTTTATCAAATCAGAAATCTGAATAATAAAAAACTTCCACTTATGATATATAACTCACTCGCTGAATCTTGAGGTACTATATCATTATATGGGGCTATCTCAGTAGAACATTATTACGCGTTCTAGAAGTCATGCAAAATACCATATTGAAAATAATTTTTAAGAAAAATAGAAGGTACTCAACTGAAGAACTTTACACAGAAACTGACTTGTTTGATGTAAGAAAACTATATACCTATCACTGCTTATTATGGATGCAAAATAACTCCATCTCTCAGATGAGTCATACATACAACACAAGTACTAAAACTGAACAGAAAACAAATGTTTCTTTCTGTAGACTAACACACACACAGAAATTTATATCATACTTTGGTCCAAAATTGTTAAACCTAGTCCCAATAGAAATCAGAGTCATTCCTAATAAACGTAAAATGAAATCAAAATCGAAAGAATATGTGAACCATAATTACAACAAACTAAAAACCGTATACGAACTCATATAACAATAGGAAATACAAAATGCAATATACAATAAATAACCAAACTCTCTCTCCCTCACAACGAATTTTACTGTTTTTCTTTTTTTTCTTCTTGTTAATCACCACTCAGTAGGTAAATATTCATTTCAATCCAGGTTGATGACTACAACACAAGCATTGCTTAGGTAGCTCAGCCTGAAATCACAATTTCTAGTTTACGTTAGTTTTTCTTTCCTTTTTTTTGATTTGTTTTCCTTTCTTTTTTCTAGTTTCTCAAGTTATCTAGTTTTAATTTTGATTCAATTTTGAATTTATATTGTAGATTATGCATACCTGAATAAAATCTACTTACTCACTTAAATATTCAATTTTGAAAGTTTTCTGCTCATTTTCATTTCATTGTGATTTCATTTCAATTTTATTTGTTCTTCCAGAGATTTCGAATCATATTAAAATCTGATGGAAGTCTGAACTAGGAAAATTCCAAAAAATATGGGTATCAAATGAGAGTGTTTGCTGTAAAGAATACAGAAAATAACATGACTTCACTCTAAATACAATATGGCGGACTCCCAAGGATGGTGGACTATTTTTGTATGCATCACCACGATATTTATATCAATATTCCAAGAGTTAGAAAGGTTAGGGATAGTTTGGTGGTGCTCAGACAAATGTTGTAGAGACCGACCATAAAATGACGTATCAAATAAATTATCAAACTCAGAAATATATCCGGTGATAACAACTAAAAAGTGAAAAACAAACAAATAGTGAAAACACATTTTCCAGCACAAGTGTAATTTCTTCTTGTCAGAGCTGGTAAGTAATAGCTAGTACTTGAAAATTTGTTTTCTGTTATTTCATTTATACCTGCTTCTAATTTCCAATCCATTCCATGAAAGTAGATCATGATAAAGAGAAACCATCAATATAAAGGCTATAGATAGTGAATTTCCTTATTATTTGAAAGAACAATTCGTTTAGACGCTCTTTTGAATAATTCGATTAGCAACCAGTCTTCAAATAAGTTCAATGACTATATGTGAAAAGTTTATTTCCTGTCTATTGTTCTAACCTACATGTTAGGCAAACTTCTTTTGATTAATAGGTAATGATCATTGCTATCAGGTAAATTTTATTGTAAAATTTGAACATTATAACCCTCAATTCAAATTAATCTAAGTACATATGAATAATATGTATAACAACTATTGCAGTAACGAATGTATATGTATCTCTTAGTTGTAAGGTTAACACTTCTCTTATTTGTCAGTTATTGGTGGAAAAATAAGACAGATAAATGGAAAGTAGGACCTCTTCCTACTTTCTCACTGAAAATTAGGAAGAGTGGAGAAAATAGGACGAATACGGGGCCTGATACTGTTCGAGGGATTTAAATAAATTAAAATAATTCTTTCCTAGCTATGAGAGGTTACTGATTTTGAATAATATATAAAAACAATCATTAAAAAAATCACGACAAATATAGCTGGATGTCCATGTAATTCAGTCAGTAGATTTTATATAACCAACTGTTCAAATTGGTCATCCTACATAATCGACAATTCAAACGAAGAAGTATGAATAATTGTTTAAATTGTCAGTTAGATACATACAGCTTGGCAAATATAGGAAGAGGTTTGAGAATTTCTGCTCTCTCTCTTTATATTGTACGGTACTAGCGAAAGAGAGAAAGAGAGATCAGAAATTCTTAAACCTCTTCCTATATTTCACAAGCTGTACAAGAGGTAATTGAAACAGTCGGTTATAGACAATCAAGAGTTTGAATTGTTTATTAAATTGATTACATATCAGCAATTCAGAGTTCCAAAGATATATAAATCAACAGTTTTAATAGCAAATTGGTACAAAATCCAAATATCTGAGATACACACAAAAATACGGTTTCCTTAAGAAGATATTTGACATTTTTCAACTATTTCTATGAGAATCCATTGTTGGAAGTTGCTTCTAAGATAGGAAGTGCTCAGAGTGTGTGAAATGGAAATATTCTTTATTATTTTTGTGTGCTAAAGTTATCTATTTCTTTTTTAATTTCACCACCCATTTGCAATTTATCAATTATTGAAATCTCATTGACTTTTCACCATAATTTTTCACGCAGTGTTCAAATGATTTGAAAATATGAAGTAGTTTTCATGATTCCATAAGCGAAACTTTGTCAGTCTGATGGGCCAAAAGCCGTAAATTCCAAAAACTTCTCTCTATGATTCGATCATGCGCATTGTGATTTATCACCAAAAAGTGAGGATAGTGACACTACTGGATCTTTAGCATTCTACTGTAACTAAACCACCTACTGCAGTGCCGTCCTACAAGGACATTATTGGATTCGTTTGAAAATTTCCTTGTAGGAGGCTACTGCAGTAACATTAGAGTCAAATATAAATATAATTCTTATTTTCCATAGTATTGATTCATTCGATAATTTTACGATATTATATAAACTTTACCGATGTTAAATTATTTGTAGGTATTTCGTGAAAACTGACAAATATGATAAAGTACGGCAAATCAGTCAAAAAACCATATATCTATTCATTTCAGGGTTCATATATTATCCAGGCTTCTTGAATGTAACATTATTGATTCCAAAAAACGGATTTTTGTTCTCAATGTACATGTTGAGGTGCGATATATGTACCATTTCTGAAATGTTATGAAAATTATAACATGAATTCGATAAAAAATCAGGGAAACTGGCTCTTCACTAATATCAAACGAAATGTTCTACGACTGGCAGACAAGGGTATTTAAAGTGCTGTTTTGAGAAAAACAATTATCATCAATACCAAGAGAAGTTCATAATTAGTAAGCGAGAATACTAAATGGATTATTGAACATTTTATTGCCGCTGAAGCAAACAGACACAATTGTAAATATTAGTAAGAAAATAATTCTCATATTTTTTAAAAAATAAAATTGAAGCTTATTGCACCAAGATTGACCTAATATGGTTGTTCGAAAAATTGAATTCCATACATTCACTTGAAATTTCTACCTAGATCGACCTTTCCTGTGAATATTCATATGGTATTCGCCCAGGTAAATACGAGAAATTGACCCCATGAAAGTGCATGACCATCTACATTTCATTACTTAGTAGAGATCTTCACGTGACAGAGCACAGAAAGTTTAATCAGAAAGGTGAGTTCTAAGTGAATTTTCTGTAATTTCAAAATGTTGAATATGTTTCATATAGACATAAGCTGATGAATTAGCGATAACTCTTCTGAAACTCTGGAATGAAGAATGATTTAGAGATGTGCCAACAAGTTCCTTTTTGAAATTTATCTCGAAATCAATCTTTTCAAAGTGAATAAACTGCAAAACATGCAAAACTTCTAATGAACATTACGTCACTGAAGAAATCAATGAAGTGAATTTTTTATTTATATAGTTTTTGTATCATCGCCGACCAGAAATCGAATGAAAAAAATCCAACTTGAATTGGCTCGGAGTGGAAGCGATTCGAGTGAACTTAAATTAGTCAGTCAAGTTGATCCATCTCCAAACTGACTGAATGAAAAAACGTTCCATTTTTTTTCTTACTGAGTGGACCACAATTAATCACATTGCAATTTTCAGGTAAATTCCGAAAGGGTCTATAAAACTATGGACAAGGCAGTTATCAGTAACATCCCCAGCAAATGCTTGAATAGTGGTTGCGGCTATCAAGGAAATGTGATTGAGCATCAAGTCATTTGTTCATTCAGACTTGTTTCCTGTCCAATGATGTTTCAAATTTATTGTACCTGGAACGGTCCTTCGAAGAAAGCGAATCAACATTGCTTTGATGAACATTGTGGTTTTGCATTCTTGGATGCAATGGAAATTGAGATACGTTATTTCAGACACATACAATTTCATCCTTGTAGGATATTCACTTGTTTTGCGTTCGACAGGGTGTTCAGATTCTCCATGGATTTTCAAACAAAAAGATTACTACGAACCGGTTGCTATTACTTTGGGAAACCAGTAGAAGAAGGACGTTTTAGGTACGAAATATCGATCATCAAAAACAGTAGTCACGCCTCAGCTCCACTATTTGGTACTATTTGTTGTCCTTTAAAATACGAGTATCATTTATTTAATGATAATTGCTATTTAGGCATCGATTACTCATCCTGGGAAAAATTTTGCGATGATGCTGGGACATTACATCTAGGAGTGCAATTATTTGATGATACTCAGGAATACTTGTCATCACTTGTAGATGTATCAAAATTGTACAACGTACTTTCTTGAAATAAATAATAGTTTAGTAACTATACGTATTACAGAAGACGAAGATCTTTTGTCAACTTCTGGCGATTTTTGTATTTTTTTTCCTTGAAGATTTTTTTCATATTCAGGTGCTAAAAAATACATTATGATCATTCGTAATCATTTGTGTATTTCTTCACTTGTTTGAAAAAAAGACCATTAGTATCAGCAGTACTGTTAGGCTGACGCACGGATGTCATTGAAAGTCATTGAATGATATCTGTTCAAAATCTGTTTTGCCGTTATTCAGCTGTCGCCCCCATACGAACAACAACTCTCAGAAGTTGAGAAACTTGTGCGAGCTAAGGACTAACGAGGTCTTACTTTTTAACGTGTGATTCCTAACATGGTTGCAGAATCATCCCAGATTCAAATGCGATAGAAAATGCGTTGAACTCTCTTCTTAACTACCTCAACTGAAAAGTCTAGGGCCTAACACATACATGTTGCTAGTCTTATTGCATTCACCGCTTTTTCTGACAATTTGAAGGTATCAAAAAAACGTGTTGGCTTTATATTGCATGAGTATTTGACTATGAGAAAGCTCTGTTCAATGTGGTGCCGCGCGGGCTCGCTGTTGACCAAAAACAAGAATATCTTCGTGATTTTGAACAGTGTTTGGCATTGTTCAAATAAAACAAACCGGAATATTTGCATCGATATGTGAGAATGAATAAAACATTACTTCACTTCACTTCACATCACTTCACTTCAGAATCAAAACGATCGTCATCTGAGTGGAGAGCAACTGATGAACCTCGTCCAAAGCGCACGAAAGCACAAAAATCGGCTGGAAAGATTTTGGGATATGCGTGGGTGTAATATTCATCGACTATTTCAAAAAAAATACTATCAACAGTGAATATTTAGCGTTATTGAAGCATTTGAAGGCCGAAATTGCAAAGAAATGACTGCATATGGCAAAGAAAAAAGTGTTCAATCAAAACAACGCACCGTGTCACAAGTCAATCAAATCAATAGCAAAACTATATGAAATGAACTTCGGTATTCGCTAGATTTAGCTCCAAGCGGCTACTGGCTGTTCGTAGACCTCAAAAAATGCTCACTGTTAAAAAATATTGCTCGAATGAATCGTTTCACAAAAGTGGTACTGAAATATAAGAGCGGCGCTGGAATGTTTGTGTGGCTCTTGATGGATATTATGTTGATGAATGAAGCCAATTTTTAACAAAAAAAACGGGTTTTCTTTCTTAGGCCTGGGACTTTTCAGCCCATGTGCTATAAAAGTTCCGTTTCATTAAGCCTATGTGACAGCCCCATAAATAATTTTGAAATGAACCATGAATTATTTAAGTTCGAGATGTATTAATGTTTGAATTCAAACGAGATATAGTTGTATATCAACAAATAAATATATAAGTCAATATGCAATCAGGAAATGTACTTCCCTAACCCTAGACGGACATTCGAACACAAGTCACTGCAACAGCCGAAACGAAAAAATCGACCAAACTCCCAAATCGAAAATTGATACGTGACCAGTCAGGAGAAAGGGAAATTATCACATATCTGATGTTGCAATATTTCGACACCTAAGAGACTATGTATATGAGATCACACCGCAGGTGGCTTGTTTGCTTCAGAAACAGCACGTGTAACCCGTTAAATTTAATGACTAGTGCTCAAGAAAAAGATGGTCACTTAGCGGTCTCTTTTCCAGTGGGCACACATACGTTGACTAAATGTTTTATCAACGTTGATTGAGTGAAAACTACGTTATCAGATGACTTTCCAAAGTTGTCATTCCAGTTATAATTTATAACGTTAATTCATTACGTTTGAATAACATATATTCAACGTAATTTTACAATTATTTGATATAAAATGGAGCTATAATACGTTTTTTTTTCGAAACTATTATAATATCATGATAAATATTATTTTAACGTTGTGTGATAATGATTCCGCAACTTTTTGTTCATTTGAATCGTTTGAAATACGTCTCCAGTCAACAACATGATCATATTTATAATTTACGTAAATTCAACATACTTTTTTCACTTCCAGTAGAATAGTTCATCTTAAAATACGATATTATGAGATGTGATGCTGACGTGAGTTCTGAACGTTTTTTTCTAACTTCACTATCCACCATTCTTCAACCAATGATGTGTATAGTATTCGTATAATGAACGTTTTCGATATAAAGAAAATCAACGTTTCCTTTCAACGTTGTCATTTTATTTACAATTGGTAGCATAAATGTAACACGTTGAAATAACATATAATCAACGTAATGTTATAATTATCACTTATGAAATTGGGTATAGGACTAAGTTTTATCCAAAATTATTGTATCGTTTATGATAAAGTGAATTTCAGCAGTTCGGACTTCCATTGTCTAAAAATTTGTAAAATGATTTGAAATCCCTGAAATAAACAATACAATTGAAATTTAAAAGAATAGCTAAAAATGGCAAATATATTAAGCAAAAAACTTGAAAAGAATTCACAGTGAAATAAAATACGAGTGAAAAAAATGAATAAATAAAATAAATTAATATAATTAAAAGTTGAGTGATTTCAAACCACGTTACTTCACGACGTTTCGATTGTTAGTATCTACAATCGTCTTCGGGTGA
>WOGR01001250.1:0-20574 GCA_015342045.1 Leptinotarsa lineolata | reverse complement strand
TTTATTTGGTCGAGTTTGAATAGGTGTGAGCCACAATAAACCCTTGTGGGTTGCGGTGGAGGGTCGAATAGACCCACTCACTTCTGACCTAACCTATTTGTTTGACCGACGTATTTTTCTCTGCAATTTCCATATGCGATCATATATAAGTTGTTTTTATGTTGTGTCGTTTTCGAATCCTTCCTATGTTATCTCCAACTCCTCTCTGAGGTAGGGCAGGATGGCTTTGATTTCTTTTGTATTTGTTTTTCCTCGTTCTCCTTCTTTCTTCAGAGTGTTGATTCATAAATTATGATTTTATTATTCATTCTGCTGAAGAGCCCTTTGTTTTTAGCTAATTTATAGTTTTTTCGTTTGTTAGGAGTTTAGATCAGAATATAAGGGTGTTAGCTACTGCTTGTATTTATGCTGGATGCTGATGTGACAGGTATCCTTTAGTATTTGTTGGTTTAATGTAGACTGTGTGCTGAATTCCTCCGTTAGGTTTTCTTCCATCTCTTCTATCTTTGTGGTGAACTAGATTTTCTAATGGAATTTAGTGCAAGTATGTCCCGAAACGGTCAAGTTCGTCACATGAGGCCAAATGATGAAAATAGCGACATATCTCAGCAGTATTTTGGGTTTCATCAGGCCGCTATTAAGATTATTATTTTCTAAGTAGACCTTGAATAGGTTGGGGGACAATCAGGACATTCAATGCCACAATTACAGCCTACACCAACAAATAAATAAACAAGTATCGACAAGGACTTCAGTTTCAAGTTCGGCTTTCAAGCAGAGCACATGCATTCAAATAAGGAGCTTTCTTGGGAAACTTGAAAGAGTTGAAGTTGAAAAAGTACATGTGATTGTTGAAGAACCAGAATTTATATGTTATGTCGCAGAACAAAGGTAAACGTGCCATCAGGATTAAAAAATGCAGGCATATAACAAACATAGTATTCAAGAGATAACTTGGTGCTATAATCTTTGGTGTGTTTCATCAATTTTACTGAAAAACCCTGAAGAAAATGAAATTGAGAAGGATGCAGCTTTGGGTTAATTATAGAAAATGTATGATGATGATGATCCCTAACATGTTGTTTATGACATATTGATACTTTTGTACTGATTATGCTCATCCATTCACGTTAACGCTTCATAAACATTTACAAAGCTTATGTGTTAGTTTCAAATAAATCACAATGTTACTATTGAACTATTTCGTTGTTACAGTAAGCTGCAAACATCAGAAATGTTGAGTAAATATTTCAAAGGACACCAGACACGATAAACTTACCTGATGTAACAGTTTTCCTCAGTGGCAAGTTACTCAATGATGTAACACTACTGCTTTCTGCTGACAGTGCGACCGATGGAAGAGGGGTGGGGGTATCAGAATGAGATCTCTCGTGCATCGCCCTACCACCTGCACCTGAACTACTTGAACTGTGAGATCCATAGCTGGAATAACTTCCTATTGGCCAAAATTAAAAAAAGGTTATTTTGGGTACTGCCAATGAATTATAAAGTACATACAAAAAAGTACTGGGAAAATACAGCTGGCTATAGTTGATGTAAACTATATTGTGCACAAATAAAGTTGTCGGCACTCTCAAAGGCCAAAAAACACAATGTATGGAGATGAACCGTCTGAGAACTAGTCCACGTGGACTCTAGAATTGGAGGTTCGTAGTGGATACTTGTTACTAACCGAGTTTTATGGTTGGCTGAAGAGTAGTAAAATTAAATTTGAAATTATGTTACAGTGAGGAATAGAAATCGGTGAATGCGGGTATGGTTATCGTCCGTCGTCTTATCAATTTTCAGTTCGGGAACTAATCGCGATTTGAGTGTTTGAATTCGATATTGGCACAGTTATAACTACTTAAAATTTTTGATATCTGTTTAAAATGTCCTTGGACAAGTACTAATAGTAATAACGAGTGTGATAACAACGCAGACTTTTTCCCGTGTAGTGATTCCAATAACGATGGTGAACAATGCGAAAAAGAGATACCAGTGAATAAAATTTGGATGCATTTGAATATTGAAACACAGATAGTATGTTTCAATATATATAAGAATCTACATCTCAAGTTTGGTTTCGAGGGAAACAAACTATTACATGTAACATCAGATTTGACCGAAATTCATTTCTCAACTGTACGTAAAAAAGTCAAAAATAAACATTATGAACGCAAGACGCGATGTGACACCGGATTACTAAAACCTTTAGATGTTCATCTAATAAAATCATTGAAAAAAACCATATACGACTGTTACAAAAGCAATGAGATTTCTACAATTGAAATCATAAGGAAGAAATTGAATACTTCCGGCCATAACGTGACAAAACTCTTCAGAATTGAATAAAGAAACTAGGATTTAGATTTAAAACAATAAACAAACGTCAAACAGTTATAGAAAGCAGAAGAATAGTGTAATTGCGTAACAAATACTTAGAACAAATAACTAAATATAGACAATAACAACGGCAAATTTTCTATTTGGACGAAACTTGGTATGACACTCATGACGCAGTTACGAAAGGGTGGACTGATGGTTCGAGAATGTGTACGCCTAACATACCTACAAACAAAGGATCGCGATCAATTATTGTGCAATGCGGAGGAAGTAAAGGATGGGTTCCGAATTCTTTGAAATTATGTGGAAAAAACTTGAGGACTGCAATGTTGATCATCATACGAACATGGAAGCTAATATTTTCGAGGAATGGTTTGAAAACACATCTCAAACACTCAATGTTCCCTTACCAAAGTTTAATTTTTCTCTGGTGCATTCTTGGAATTGGTTCACAAAGTCAGTGTAGGGAATTTTTCTCTTACTGAATTTCTGTATTACCAAGATTATTTCTTGCTTTTTGAACCCAACTTTTTATTCTGTTACAATTTTCAATTTTTATGCTTAAAATCATTGTTGGAGAATCTCTCAGCTCTTCAGTGACAATTAATAGATTTGTAGGGTGATGATCAAATAGGTGTAAATTCTATGAACGGTAGTTGTTTCAGGTAATTTGAAAGGTATCTTTCAAACAGTCTAAAGTCTAAAATGAATTCCTTACCTGTTGCACTAGGAGCCCTCCTGACAGCAGGGCTTGCTTGACTAGCAATGCCTAGTCCTGGGGTAGCTCGCGGTTGATGCGGCCTAGTTTTAGTTGGTTCCGATAATGCCAATAATTTTCTTACAGCTTGAGGCGAGGCTGAACCTGAATAAAATTATCTCATTTTTAATTTCATCCACTGAGGAAAATCAGCATTATCGTGTACCAATATTAGTGATAAGCAAAGTAGTCGTTACTACAGACCTATTGTTTCTGTTTAGAAGATTCACATCAGTCTATTAGTACACATTCATTATTAAAATTATGATCAGAAATACACACAAATACTTAAAACTGGCTCACCGAACTTGGGTATAGGTTTTCGTTCATCGCTGGCACTGCTAGTGCTACTTGTAGTGGAAGGGGCGGGGGACGAATGCCTCTTAGGTCTCTGAGATCCAGGTCCAGAAGATCCTCCTGTGGCGGGACCCTCGCATTCAAGTGACATCTCGTGTAATTTCGCCTCATCAATCTCAACCTGCAGGTTATTAAGATAGGCCTTTACCCGTCGCACCATTTGAGATTCTTCAAACATCTTTTTCGGATTGGGTGCGGCAGCCGGTTTTTTTCGTCGTTTTACGGTGGCTTGACCTACGGGAGAAGCAAAAGCATGCTAGGGTTAGGAAAATTTGGAAAGTTGTCAGTTTCGAAGCGCCCTTCCATTCAGTTTTAAAAAATCATCATCAGCTCCCGAAAATATTTTGAACATGAATATTAGGCTGTTTCAGGTTATTATATAATGTCATTGAGCAATTTTCGGGCAAATTTTCCCTACGAACTCAAATGGAACCAAAGCGCTGCCAATCAGCCCAAAAAACGAACCAGGCATTTGGCAATGATAATAGATAATAATAATGTTTATTCACCATTTTTGATACATTTGGGTATATAGGGTAAGTCAGTTGTACTAAAAGCTCAAAAATATAAAGGGAAAGGTTGCAGTCAATAGCTGGGCTGTTACAAAGAAAACTCTTTGTTATTAGTCAAGCTTTCGGTGTATTTCACACCTTCCTCAGGACAATAACGTGAGAATAAAATATGAAATGACTTAAAACGGATAGAAAAACATGAACTCATGAAAGTTAATCAAAATTTGATTGACATTGTCAAAACATATAAGCCCACAACATTAGTGAACCATTTACAAAAATTAATCCTAAATAAAATTACGACCACTGTGATTAACTAAAAACTCTTGGTAACTGTAATAGCATCTTTCTAAAAGAATATTTTTAATACAATCATGAAATATTTTGTCACTAGTGATTTTTATAAATACATTTGGCAGCTCATTGAAGCACGAAATGGCGTTATACTGAAGGGATTTTTATAGTTTGTCATTAGATGATATGGGATTTTCAGAAGATCACCATTTCTTGTACTTTGACTGTGTTCTGAAGCAGTCTTATCATATAATTTATGGTTTTGCCTAACAAATGATAAATTTGAGGATGAAGATGGAGGGAGCTGTCAATATTTTTTTGTCTATAAAAACGGGCCGGCAGCTATCTCGGAAATCGATATTAAAGATTAGCCTTATGACGCGCTTTTGTGCCATAGATACTCTAGAAAAATCCCTTGCCCTGCCCCAAGCCATAATATTTATACTTATATAAGAATAGACCATGGCATAATATATGCTGAGCAAGCAAATTTCTTCCAAACTGGATTTCAACTGTTTTATGGCATAATATTTAATATTTAGCTTAGTACATATATAGTCCACCTACTTATCCCTGATTAACGAAAAAACAGATTTTAAACAGATCCCAATTTAGATTGGCGTCTAGGAAGGTCCCTAAAAATTTTATCTCTTCAGAAGTTTGATTAATATAATTAGATAATCGAGTATTTGGAATATTTCTTCTGAAGTGGAAGTTAACAATGATCGATTTTGAAGTATTCAGGATAAGCTTATTTCTTTGGCACCAAGTACTGAACTGATCAATAATATGATCAGATTTGCTGATGAGTTGCTCAGCATTATTGCCTGCTATAGCTATCGTGGTATCATCAGCAAACAGTGTGACGTAACCTCCCTTTATATGCTGAGAAAGATTGTTGACATATAGAAGAAACACTAGAGGTCTTAGAACAGAGCCCTGCGGCACCCCGAGTTTTACAGTCTTCGACTCAGATATCGATCCATATCAATAAGTTGGCAAGAATTGCGGGGAATTATTTCTAAGTACTATTAGAGTACATTTGGCTATAAAAACTTTTTTGGTCGTTTTCAGCAGATTTTTACTGTTAATTTTAAGTGAAAGGGCATACACTATAGGGAACAAGTTCATTCATTTGGTCACCTCATGAATTTTGAGCAAGTAAAAATAACATGTATAAATGAGAAAAATTACATAGATCATTTGAGTAAAAAAAAAATTTACTTATAACAAAGAATTGAAACCACTTCCGCATGATTTTTTCAAAGTACAGACTTTATTCAGTATGTCTGGCACTATCATGGTGGAAATGATAGTGCCAGAATGATACCAACGTTCTATTATTATGTTGATATGATACTTGTCATAAATAAACATACTTATTAGGTTAATGATTTCCTGTCTGGCGATTAGTCATTGCTCAAAGTTAATTGCCTGATTGAAATTTATACAACTGATTACTACCTGAATTTCGGAATAATGCACATTATCAATATGTCAATATAATTATCTATGGGAATCATCGAATCAATATTAGATAAGTTGCTGAGGATGTCACTATATCGTTTGGCTAATGTCATGCAATGTTTTCGGAAATTTTGGACATGAAGCGCGTGGCAACGAAGTTGATTTAAAAATTTCTGAATTAAGACCATCGCATCGCTCAGGATTTATTGAAGGATGTCAACGATGAAGAGTTTGAGGACATACTAAAAAGTGGACTTTTCTGAAGGGGACAAAATAGAAACTGATGAATAAATATTTTTTTGAATGAAATGAATATTCACCGTCCAGTAATTTCCTTGGACCCCTCGAGACATATTTCGGTGTATCTTTTCCGAAGCTCCAGACTATCAGATATATTCGTCATAGTTGTAGGGGGCTGTGGAGAATCATTCTTTAAAGTCGTAGGGGGCAGTAGAGAATATCATTCATCAGAGCCGTAAGGGGCTGTGTGGCATGGTTAAGTTGTTAGAAACCCAAGTTTCTACATACACAAAATGGAAATATTCACCTTATTTTTTAAACAGAGTAGTATGATGATAATTCACTTCCTAACTTTAATAGATAGATAGATTATATTTTCACCATGTTACATATATAAATACATTTATGGCATGTCAATATATAAATATATACCATATATAGTAGACAATGGATAAAATAATACATTAAAACATATATTTTGGAAGTGTTACAAACATAATCAAGTGAGGCATAAATAAATAACATAAACAGAATGGAACATTTCAGAGAAGCGATGTGTTGAGTGCATGACAAATAAGAATGGCCCAAGCATTGACCCCTGCGGGACACCATGTTTTATACGTAGAAAGTCAGAGTTTCTTTGGTTAACAGTAACACATTGTTTTCTATTTTCTAAATATGAACTGAATAACTTCAATGTCTCCCCTCTAATGCCGTAATAATTAAGTTTTAAAATGAGTATCTCATGAGAGACACAGTCAAAGGCCTTCGACAAGTCACATAGGGTAATATCCGATAGTTTAGTATACTATTTGAAAGTGGTTGATACCAGTCATCACCCGAAGACGACAGTGGATACTAACAATCGAAACGTCGTAAAGTAACTTGGTTTGAAATCTTTTTGGATTTTTTTCGTCATTTATTTTGATAATTTTATTTTACTGTATTTCTATTTCACTTTCTAATTGTCTGAATATAAATGACACTTCACCTATATATTAATTTTCACTTCATGTCCAAATAATTTGTTTTCTTTACAAATTCATGTGTCTATAATTTCCGCTAATAGTTTTTGCCCATTTTTTTGACATTACCTCTGTTCCAACTAATTAAACCGAATATTCCAGTCCGAATATTTTCAGTATTTTTAATAATTTCAACATTCAATTAATTTTAATTCCATTTTTTCATGAATTTAGGATTTATTGACATCATTTCAGAAAATGGAAGTTTGACCTTGTAATATTAGTAAGTTGTTGTTGAATTCGACTAGAAATGCAATATTCTTGATGAAGATGTTTGTTTTACCTTGAGCGTGGTATTGTGAAGTTGCTGTTGTGAGTTGGTTGAGTAACACCATGGCGTTACTGGTAGGCTGGCCATCCAATTTGAGCATAGTGAGTAGGTCATAAGGGCTGCTGCACATATTTCCCAGAGATCTGACCTCTTTTGCGATCATACGCAACTTCTCAAAGTTAATTAGGCCTTCAACTTTTGAATCGTTGGCAAGATGTATGAAAGTCAAATCTTTCTTCACTACAGGGTAGAAAGGTATCTGAAAGTAAAAGATAATTAATATTGTGATGTAACGAACATAATTTGAAATGAAGTTAACATTGAAGGAGATGGAAGAGACAAAAATAGGTTCGACAATCAAGAAATATTGTAAATTCATCATATTGAAATGTGACTGGAGCAAGTAATGAGTGAAAGGGTAAACAATGTATACTGAGGTTGTGTTCACGAGGGTGGTCTGAAAAGTTTCTGATACAACAAAGATACAAGACAATTTTTCACACTTATTTTTATTTTTCAACAAAGTCTCCTTTCAGCTATATACACTTCTTCCAGCAATGCTCTCATCTCTTTAACCCGTCCAAATAGTACGTTTTTCTCTGCAAAATGATTGTTCAGGAAGGTGATTGCCTTGCAATTTGACGAAAATCCCTGTCCTCCAAGAGCAATTTTTGATGACGGAACAAAGAAAAGTCGCTTGGGGCTAGATCTGGTGAGTGAGGCGGATGGTCAAGTAGTCCAAACCGTAATTCGTAGATTTTCGCCATGGCATCCGCTGAAGTGTGAGACGGTGCGTTCTCTTGGTGAAACAGGATTTTCTTTTTCTGTAAATGTGGCCGTATTTCCGCAAGTTCTGCCTTCGGCGTGTCAAGTAATAATGCGTAGAATGCACCTGTAATGGTTTTTCCTTCTGAAGATGATCGATTGAAATAACTCTATGACTATCCCAAAAAACAGACGCCTAAACTTTCCCAGCCGAAAAAAACAGTTTTTGCCGGTTCTCCTTTTGCAGTCCACTATTTGGATTGTAATTTTGTGTCGGGCGTATAATGGTGTATCCAAGTTCCATTCACAGCAATTATTCGGCACCAAACCTCGGATTTATTGCGCTTAAAATGTTCATTCAAACATGTTTCCGATCTAACATGAGCAAACGCGGCACCCAATGTGCGAACAACTTTCTCATACCTAAATGTTGATTTAATATGTGACAAACATGTTTATAACCTTTGCTATCGCTCTCACTTCAATTCGGCGGTCGCCTAGCACCATTTGGTGATGCTTTCGTCGATAGTTGCAGTTTTTGGACGTCTTGAACGTGCATTGTCTCTCAAGCTCTTACGGCCACGTTGAAATTCAGCTGCCCAAAATTTCACTGTGGTAAATGATGGTGCAGAGTCCCCATACACTTTGATTTGCGTAGGCGTATTGCCTTTCAAAAACAAATATATAACGACAGCTCGATACTCGATTTTGTCCATTTTCATCAAAACTCACTCAAACGACGGTTACATTTACATAACAAGTGCGGGTCCAAAATGGCAGATACTTTGGTAAGTAACTGTCAACAGACTAACAACGAAATTCGCTAGTTTTTATTAATGAGTGCTCCAATCTTCATGTTGAGGTCGGAAACTTTTCAGACCACCCTCGTATGTATAATTGGAAAATCAATGCAGCAAGAACGACATTTAGACTTACAGTATGGGTAAGTACCAGATAAGACTAAAAAGTAAAGAAAAATCATGTCAAGCAACTAAATCAATTGAAAAATGAATAACTGTAAACTGTAAGACGATGTGTTCCCAGAAGGAATTAAAAAAACTCTAAAAACTAAATCGTTTCCTTGTATACTCTCGTAGGTTATACACTGTAAAATTATCCAATATTGGCTTGGATTTTTTGTGATAGAATCAGAGTTGTCCGAATTACTATTCAGTATTTTGTCAGATTAAACAGAATTTTAATATGTTTGAGATCATACTGCAAAAATACAATGGATCATATAAAATAATGTATCGATTGGCTTACACCATTTAGAAAAAATGAAAAAATTTACATTTGTTGCAAAAAAGGGTAAGAATAACATGTTAAAAAGTGCGCTAAAAGCTCGTTGTTTCTTAGCTTCTTAGTTAAGACTTTTTAGGTTTGCATTACTCGGATGAGACAGTTAACGAGAAAAATTCCACTTGAACCTCACTTTTTTTATATGAACTTGAAATTGGTGACATTTCTATATGCGTACTCACTTCATGCTAATTAAAAACTCACCAAAATCTATTTCTTGCACTTTTGGAAAGAATTATAATGAATAACAAGTTGAACTTTTGGAATAAATAACTAAAATTAAACAAAGTTTTGTTAAATACAAACAGCGACTTGCTTTGGAATGTATCAACTTTTGGACTGAAATATATCTTCTAAGTGATTGGAGAAAAGTTATCAGAATATTCTAGTACAGAGTAAATTCATTTAAAATGATTATTTCACGAAATGGCTTTTATAATTTAAATTCAGCAAATTGTGAATGATCAACATGAGGTGAAAACACGGATATTACCCTCTATAAATGACTTTTAAACTGAAACTGTGAATCATACCAGTTGTCAATCTCATCAATATCACTAGTGAAGTTAATAGATATTTAAAACGCGAGAGAGAATTGTTGATATCAGTCTGTTCTACGAATTTAATTATTATGTAAGACTTGTTATTTGTTTTATTATTGTTCGAGTCAATAATGTTTTTCAGTTTTTTCTGCTTCATTCAATACACTATCTTGTGAGACACACTACAAGGAATAAATTCCCAATGTTCTCAGCAGATTTGAAATAAATTAATATACTTACAATTGGGGGTTGAGTTTGTTCAGCACTAACTAACTGTCGGTACTTGCTCATATTTCTAGACGGATCCATGAGCTGCTGTAGCTCCGAAAAGACCCGGGTGTACTTTCCAGGCAACTTGTCCCAACTCTGCCTCAACCTCCACACGGCTCCATGCCCCAAACCGCTTATGATGGCAAACATTGAATTGAAATTCTTGCATTCTTTGCATTGTCCTAGAAAATTGTCGCATAATAATACTAATAATCAAAGAATGTAAACTGTCACGGCTGGAGATAACTGTGTGAAACTATTCCCCGGGTTTTTTGACCGTGGTGTGCAGGTTTTGATGGCTGACGTTTCAATTTGCTACTGCAGTAAACATTATTGAATGGAATGAAGGCACGATCGAAGTGATCGAGTAGTTCTCAACGCAGAAACTACACGAAATGTCAGGCATAAAAACCGACAGACGACGGCGGAAAATATAGAAATATGTTGAAGAGAAAAGTTTCTTAGAATTAAAAGTTATGTTCAGATACGAAGTCATGGCCTGCTATTCGAATTTTTTTTCTATCGGAAAATTTTGAATTACCCCCGTATGATACATATTTTTACTTTTTGATTCGATATGTATTTGAAGTAGCCACAATCAAATCAGTTTGGAGTATTTTTCATCAAATCAAAGTGTATTTGTAAAATTTACTTGGATTTGTATTTTTTTAGGTGACCGTCAACTTCATGTTTGTTGCAACGATATTTAACAGAACTCTAGAATAAAACAAATTCTCTCTTTAACGAGGCAAATACTTTACTATCTAACTAAATGTTCATATGAATAAACTGGCAAAAAATAAAAAAATTCGTTTATTCTGACTCAACTAGAACAGATATTAAAAAACAATCCAAAATCTATCGCGGATAGCCATGAACAAAAAACACATATGCCCTAAAACAATACTGTAGTTTAATAGTGTGGCTTCTTAAAACTTGCCTGTGAAACGTTTTCCTATTTGTCCTTAATTAAAAATGTCTCGCCCAGTTTTATTACCGTTAACTGAAAAAGCAGAATTAGTTTTAATCTGTGATGAAACAATGCGCGAAGATGAAAATATTTTCAACGAGCGGCATCCGGACAAACAAATTTGCTATTCTAGTGTAAGTAGAATTTTAAAGAATATCAAACAGACCGGCTCACTAGAATATAAATATAATACGGAGCGTACGAAACCTGTATGCACAAAAGAAAACCAGCTTGACGTACTTCAAGCAGCAGTAGAAAATCCTAGAAGGTCCACCCAAGAATTTAGTGATTATACCGGCATAAAAAAACCTCTGTGAAGCGTATTCTGAAGAAACATAAGTTCCATGCTTACAAACTTACATTCATTTGTACATTTCAAGAAAGAGACTATGATTTGAGATATGATTTTTCCATGTGGATTCAGAGTGAAATAGAAGAAAAACGAGATTTTCATCGATGTATTCTGTTTGGAGATGAATCTACTTTTACAACAAATGGGGTTTTAACAAAATTGCAGATGGTTGTCAGATGTCAACCCAAATTTCATTATTGATAACAAAAATCAATACTATCAGAAAACAAACGATTGGTGTGATATATTAAATGATAAATTACCACATTTACTTTCTGGCAAAAACTGAAAAAAGTCCTTCCGAAACAATTACTTTCACATGAACATGAACGAAGAAAAGTACTTTCGAAAAAACTACATTCATAACTAATCTATCCTGATAGAATACCTCGTACAATTTGACGTATTCGTGTAATTATTGGTCTAATTCAAAGCAAAAACTGAAAATCAAAAAATTCTTTTACATCGTGAATGAACCAACTGGTGAGCCATTTCGCATACTAGTTCTCTGTAGGTGAGCCTTCCTGTATATGACGTCAAGCTTAACCCATATTAGTTGTGAAGAACTCACCAAAATAGATTACGTAGGAATGCACATAAATCTAACACGTCTTGTCGCTTCCTGATCTGCAACTGTCTATAATTTCACATCAGGTAAGAATTTCGGGAATGAAACTGTTTAATATTCAGAAATCATAAAGCATTACTGAACGGAAAATCATATTTATGGACTCAGATGACATTGACAATAAAAATAAAATCATTCACAAAACTATAATTCAATAGAAATGAGACCCTCTTCACATGAAACATATTCTGAAATGCCCAAAAATAATCCCTATTTGCACTCATAAGTCGAAAATAAAAAGATAAATATAACAAGAAGTACAAATTAACGAACTTATTGCCCTTGTCGAATTTGGTTTGTCACATTAAGTAATAATATTATAAATGCGTAACTTTAAAAATACAGTAACTGAAAAAATATGCCAACAGCACTAAGTAATGAATAGCTTCGAAAATTGGATCATGTTACCTATGAAGAAATTTCGCAAATCTAACACAGCCATCAACGACGTCTGCCCTAACATTTTTGGCGATGGCGCTTCATTGCTCAGTCTGCCCTTCTACCCCCGCGTATCGTCGTCTTACAGTAGACGCGACGCGTAATGGCTTACTTCGTTGCGTCAAGTTAATCTTATCGTGATAACTTTTGAACGATTCGTCCAAATCACTCAGTGTAAAAGACAAAGTTTATCTATATTGAATACTTGAAACGACAATTGTATCAATGTTTATAAGAATTTGACAGATATTCTAAAATGCGCATTGTAAAAAAGTATCCAATTCAATTGTATTTATGACTCAGTATTTTGCACATAGTGGCTACCACATAAGAGGTAGATATATGCTATGGCGGACTTTTATTCACAACTATTTGAGATGAACAATCTTACGGTACATTACCTCCATGTAACTCCAACAGTATAGGCAGCGCACGTCAAGATAACTCTCAGGGAGTAAGAATTTTTCCGACTTACCTATTGCATATCGTTATATTATGACCTTTATGTTATTCTGATGCATAAGCTGTATCTATGTGAAGTTTTATCTAAATCCGTTCAGTTGTTTAGGCATGAAAGAGCCACAAACATAGGTACATACATCCATCCTCACAAAATCTCACATTTATATTATATAGAAAGATATCTAGATATGCTGTGTTTTATTTTATACTAAGTATGATTTAAAAATGTACGGAAAGAAAAAATCTAGCGTTTCTGTTCAATTTTTCAAGACAAATCATTTCAAAAAAATCGCCAACATAATTGAAAAATTAAACATCTTATGGAAATGTTGTGTCTATGGTCTTATACATTTCTTTTATTGAAAAACAAACTGGAATGCATTTCGAAAATTTCTTCAGGAAAAAACACAAGATCATTCTTTGCTTTTAGGTCTTATCGAAAATGCCTTCTCTGGTCATTATGCATGCATCAGTTCCTGGCATGCTTTCAATCGAATTTTCAATATTGTATTTGGGTCAGTTCTCCTATTTTCCCACTGTCGCTAGAATCAGCAGCTCAGCATGTCCTAGATTACCCGATGAACTCTAATTCTTTATTTGAACTAATTTCATAAATTTCATATGGGATTTACCGTTGGTAAAAACGTGGATCAATCGAAAACGGCCATATCTTATGTCTCATGATGTTCATGAGTAAGTTTGATCAAATAAACGTTGTCATTCTGCGTGAATATACAATTTTCTTTAAAAACACTGGAACAGATGGTCAATTCTTAAAATTCTGGTTTTATTTTGTAAACCATGATTTTGCCCAGATTTGTTGTTGAAGAAACCAGTCCATGTCGACAACTTTATTTTTCTGGAATCCGTATCTTCTGCTGAAAAAACCTTGTAGTTCAAGTTCTAAATACCTTGGATGGATTATTGAATCTATAACATTTTGGGTCACACATACCGCTGTTGCTGAGACTCATGATATTCTTCGCTCAACAAGACTAATAAGGTTTCCTATCCAGGTATCTGGTAACATTATACAGGTCCCCCCCTTTTATGTTCTGAACGGGCCAACTGAAAAAATTGAAACTTGGGATAATGAAATTAATGCATGAATACTTTATTTTGAAGTTAAACTGACAGATGAAACTTTCAAGATGGCGACTGGGCGCTCTTCAAAAAAAAAAATGATGGAAAGGGGGTCTTGAGACACATCACATTTTGAAATTCCTGATGAATACTTCACAACTCTGGAATATGAAGTCAATATCTTCACTTACTACAAAATGGCGGAACATTTAATAATTTCCTGAAGACAAATACATGAATATCGATATTTCTAGAAATATTTCTTTTTATCTGCCATATCGCAATTCCAACAACCCGATAAGGTTTGTTGAGTTATTTTTTGTTTCATAAAAACGACAAAAATCAGGATGTCAATGAACATCATTGTTCAGTTAGAATATTCTCATTTAGTTTTCGGTTTTACTAGTACCACGTCAACAATCTGTAAAATGGTCAATTCTCGTCCATTGGAAGAAAAAATTGAAGCGATTCTTATATACGGTGCGACGCGTAAGTTTCACGAGACCGAAATGAGTTTCAATGAACGTTTTTGGAATCGTCCTATATGTAGAAAATATTTGACGGAACTTGTATCCAAATTCACAACTACCGATAGTGTACATAACAAAAAGTCCCCAGGTCATCCGTCCATTCTGGAAGAACAGTAAGTGCAAATAATTGGTAGTAAATCCTGAACAGTCTACTTATTCCGTCGCGAATGTTTGTGAGGTGTCTCCTTCTACTGTGTGGAGACTCTTGAAGAGGAACAGGTACTATCCATACAAAATTAAAATGGTACACCAATTAACTGAAGATATCCCTGATTGAAAAACAGAATTCTGCGAAATCATGACGGAAATCATTGCAAGGCATCCTACCTATCTCCACAGTATTTGTTTTAGTGACGAATGTAAATTTTTTTCTAACGGCAATATTCACAGAAAAAATTGCCGTTATTGGAGTGATACCAACCCTCACGTTTTCCTGGAAACACATACCCAATATCCAGAAAAAATTAACGTTTGGACAGGAATATTGGGAAACCAAATTGTAGGACCTCTATTTATTGATCAAAATTCAACAGGAGAAGTGTATTTGAATATGCTGGAAACTACTGTTGACCCTACAGAGTGGCCAGATCGCTCGCCAGATTTAACACTTTTGGACTTTTTTGGGGCTATTTGAAGCAAAAGGTATACGAAAGTGAACCTGCTTCAATATTGGATATATGACAGAGAACAATAAATATTTGTAGAGATATTGACGTTACTGTGTCCGAAAATGTTCGGCGTGAAATGTCGAATAGGCTATTCATATGTCAAGAAATTCAACGCAACCATATCGAGCATCTTCTGAACTGACATCAAGCTTATTACCTCATAATATGTAGTTACATGTCAATGTATTCAGGCAATTATTGAAAGTTCCACCATTTTCACTAGTAGTTGAAGATATTGACATTACATTCTAGAGTTGTAAAGCATTTGTCCGAAGCTTCAAACAGATGTATCACAAGCCCCCCTTTCCATTCAACTTTTTTTCCCAGATGGCGTCCAGTCGCCATCTTGGAAGTTTCATCTGTCAATTTCATTTCAAAATAAAGTATTCATGCATTAAATTCATTATCCCAAATTTCAATTTTTTGAGTTGGCCCGTTCAAAAAATAAAAAGGGGGGACATTAAAGAACAGAACTGTATAATACCTATATCAGATGGGTCAATTTGTCATAGTGAGCGTATAAAACAAAGTCGCTTGAACCTGATTTCGAAGCGAAATCTTTTGCGCATTTCAGCTGTGTCAGTTTCATCATCACGGCGGGATGCCCTATGGAATATTAATGGCTTAGACTTTTATTGTCTGAACAGTTGTTAACAAATTTGAAATATATGACAAGAAAAAATTAAAAAAATGAGTATTATTTCAAAAATATAAGATATAACTTTGCCGAAAAAATGTCAGAAATGAGATGAAGTTGAGAGAAATTGAATGGAAAATAAGAATTGTATACGCATAAAATATAGAGTGAAAAATAAAAATAAATCAGAATGAAATGTTAGGATAATTAATAGAAATAATTGAAAACAACAAAAAAGATTCGAAACAAAGATAATTCACCTCGTTGCGATTATTTTTTAGATTTTTTAGATTTGTTTTTGTCATTTATCCTCAGAGTTTATTTTCATTTACAAATTAGCATTCTCATGCTTTTTATTTTCGATTCCTTCTCTTTCAATTTCATCTTATTTTTGACATTATTCTCTATTTTTAATGACTCACTCAAATATTTCGGTCCGGTCATTCATTTTTTCCATTTCTATTGGGTCCGGATCTGCACACCTGCACCAGAGCCTGAAGGTGTATTTGGTTCATCTGTGAACCAACAACTATCTGCTCTTAATATTTCCTTCTCCCGAAAAATCCAGTCCTCTTTACTTGGGAAAAGTACTTTATAAGGCCGTTCGTAGTTGACAGTTGGAGGCATAAAGTTAGAGGTCATTCCAAAAATGTTGCGACTACCAATGTCAGCCAGCAGTCTAGTGAACTCTGCAGTAGATTGCTTTGTGCAATTGGCGATGTGCACAAGTGTGTATGCATTCCATCTAGCCTTTCTCTCCAGAAAAATGTGGGGAGGAGGTAGTTCTAGAAGGATCTCCATAGCCGCTGACGGTGTGGAACTGATGGCACCATAGATAGCCAGACAAGCCTGTCTCTGTATGCCAGAGAGCTTCGCCTGTAAATCTTTCTGCCACCAGGCAAGTCCTCCATAAGTGATCATAGGTCTGATCATCTTCGCATATATCCAATAGATTTGTTTGGGACATAAAATCCAAGTTTTACCACAAATCCTTCGACATGTCCATAGAGATAGTTTGGGTTTGTGTAAAACCTTTTCCAAGTGAGCGTTCCAGGTGAGTTTTTTAACGAGGACAATGCCAAGATATTTCACCTCCGTTCCAAATGGAATCACTCCTCCATTGAGAGGAAGTGGCGTTAAATCGTCTAATTTTCTCCTCCTGGTGGAGTTATAATAATAATAATAATAAAGTTTATTCATCCTGCCAATCTACATGATTTATATAAGATTCATGTATGGATGAACAAGAAATCTCAGAAGCTCTAAACGTTTTTGTTAGTAATAAAATAATTCTAAAAAAATATATATAATAAAAGACAAAAAACAAAAAAACAAAGACCATATCGATAAAATTACATTGGAGAAATATGGACTTGAACTTATTATATATAATTCAATATTGTAATACATTAGGTAACATACTAGCGAGTAGTGAATGAGAGGAGAGATGATAGAGTATAAAAATTATTCATCATTCAAGTCGACCAACAATTACATCACGAAATTTTTTCCGGGGTTCTTTATGTATGAAAGAATTCAGATCTTTTTTGAAGCGATGTGGGTTCTTAATCAATTTGATGTCATGTGGAAGTGTGTTGTATAATTCTGGAGCAAAGTATTTATATGAACGTTGGGATATCAGTTTTTGCATTTGTGGTGTGATATGTTGATTTCGTTGACTTGAATCATATTCATGTGTGGGTAATTTGAATTTTTGTTTATGGTGGTAATACATATTTATTTTTAGGAAAAAGAGTTGGTAGACGTCATATACATGACATTCCCCATAGAGAGCATCAGATGGAAAAGTGGGTTCTTTTTTTAAGATAATTTTTAAAAACCGTCTTTGGATGACTTCTACAGGATATAAATGAGTTTTTAAGGCACCACCCCATACTAATAATCCGTATCGAAGATGGCTCTCTACAAGCGCATGCATGATACAGTGTTTTTACTTGCTTTAGTGGTAGTGAGGATGCCAGGACTTTGAACTTGTGGAAAATGAATCTCAGATCTACTTGAGATGCATATTCATCTGTACTCCCAAATATTTTGAAAATGTCGCTGATTTGATAACGAACTGTTCTGTTGGAATGTTAACTTGAATTTTATCGATGTTAGGGGAAGTTTTCCTATTGCAGCAGAATGATAGGAAGTGTGTTTCATCAGCATTGATTGCGAGTAATTTATGATTCAGCCATTTCCAGATTATATGAAAGTCAGATGCAACTATGTCCCTGAGTTCTTCCCAAGAATCACCTTTGTAAAAAATGACTGTATCATCAGCGAAACCTAGCATATCCCCCCTAGCCTTCCAGCAAAAACATACCTTTCACGTAAATACTAAAGATAAGTGGCCCCAGAATTCTTCCCTGGGGTACTCCATACTGAATAGTGCTGAGATTGCTGCAGTTGTCGTCTATCTCCCGAATTGGTGTCTGGCAGTAATTGATGACTCACCGTATCGAAGGCCTTGGAAAGGTCCACGAAAACACATAAGCATGGTTTTCTTTTCTTCATGGACCGAGATACCTTTTGGATTAATTTCAATATAGCATCTTCAGTTGATTTTTGTTTTCTGTAATATAGTAATATAATTATCAAAACCTTTGATAATACATACTTCTTGGTAACATGGATCATTTGAATGTATCACTAAAACTCTGGATGGATTTGGGTGTGGAGAATAATGAGCGATTTATAAGCCTTAATCGAGTATACGAAGTTCTAGGGAATTCTTTATCGAAAGCTCTACCATGCTTTCACGCACTTACAGGATGCGACTTCACACAGCTTCTTTCCGGAAAGGTAAACTTCGACCTTTTATACTTTTAAAATAATCAGAACAGTATCAGTCAGCCTGTCAAAATATTATAACAGATGATGAAGAATGGCTGGATGGAACATTGAAGATCTTAGAAAAATTACTTTGTGAAATTCACGGAGCTCGAGATGCTTGGAACGGCATCTGTTTTAAAGCACTTACAGATCTAAAAATCAGACGATAATTTTGAAAAAAAATCCGTAATTTCAACCCATCAAGCCTACCACCATATAAAGCTGAATTGTATTAACATTTGCTACGAGTTCGTTACGTCAAAAAGTTTTGGAAAACTGTTAAATATAAACGGCGATAAATATGATTTTATCTGGTTTGTTGGAGAGCAATTGCCTTCATTAGTTGCTAACATTATTATTAAGGGAAAAAATCAAAATGAAATACTAATGAATTTGTTTGCCGAAAGATTATAAAATGATTCATTCTTATGAAAATAATATCTTATTACAAAACGATAACACTTCAAAAAACAATGATGAAAATGATAGCAGTGATGAAGATGATGATTATCAAGATGCCTACCTGAAATTCTTGTTTTCCAGACGATGCTAGCTCTCGAACCATTATGATTTTTTACGTAACCAATGCCAAATTCACTAAAGCCTTTGAAAGCAACTATACTGCCCAAAATTTCGAATCACTATTTCAATGCATTATGAAGATAATCTTTATCAAAACTTATTGAGAACCAGGTAGAAGATCGCAGAATTTGAAGAAAACTGAAATCGATGTCGAAATACCAGTTCAAAGTGGAAAATAATTATGCAAAAATAGTTTGATTCCGTTGAGAAAACCATAGAACAATACTTTCTGAAATATCGGTCATAGCATCAAAAGTAGCAGGAAATTAGTAACATAACAAATCTGGCGATGGTCACTGAATTCTTTGAACAAATATTCTCGAAGTTTCTCCTCTGTTCCAAGAAAACTAGGCAATTCACTTCCTTGGAATTATATTTATTATCAGAAATGTTTCACTATTGGTCGTAATCGTTGAAAAAAGTTAAGTAATGTCGACCATACGGCCCCTGAAGAATTGTTCTATATCTTTCTTGTCATTTACCTTTTATATGTCGACGTTTTCTAACAAATAGTAGCAATTTGTTGCAGTAAGTGCCACGAGGTGAAACCCTAAAACATTAACGATACGGAACATTTCGGAATGCGGCCAAAAATATTTTATTCATGCAGACACAGAAAGAGAACCATTATAACAAAAATAGTGGTCATTAAACTTTCCTATTTACTGCGGACGATGGCAAATATTCTTTAAAATTTACCATGTACATCCCACACGATTTTGTTAAATAATACTGGTTTCCCATCCTTTTGTCATTTATTTTCACAACTACGAAATACTTGGAATAATTGATGCACATATACAGGGTGTTCCTTAAACACATGCTAATATTTAAGGAGGTAATTCTTAGACCTATTTTAAGAAAAAACTTCCTATGGACGTATGTCCTAAACGCCTTAACTTTTGAGATACAGGGTGGCAAAGTTTTCAAAAATAATCAGTTTTTTAATAATAACTGAGATAATTTTGTAGACATCTTTGGCATATTTGGTACATATGTTCCATGCCTCAAGGCGCATTTTCTGATGTACAATTTTCTTAATTTTCTCTGCCAGTGGCGTACGTACGAGTTTTGAAATGTACATTTTTGGCGAAAAAAATACTACGCCACTGCTTTATCTTGAAATAAAAATTATTTTTAAAATCTCCATACATTTTTGAGCACATTTGATTTGCTGGGTTTTCTTTTTCCGACGCATGGTTTTCGCTCAAAAAATTAAAAATCGCTTTACTTAAGGA
>WOGR01001249.1:0-20575 GCA_015342045.1 Leptinotarsa lineolata | reverse complement strand
CCATAATCTGAGTTTTACTAAATGAAAAATTTTTAATAATAAATAAAAGATAATTATTTTCATACTCAAACAATGCCTGATTTTCCTTCTCGGTTGAAAATCCGCCTGTTCTATTGGTTACCTCAATAATGAATAGAATGAATTTCCTTCTTACACCGTCATATATTTCTCTGTTAACTGTCTCTATTCCTTCGTGTAGAATAAATCCACCGCCATTTATTTTATTTCGTTTATCCATTCGCTTCTAAATCTATCTCTTGAAGTTCAAATTCTAGTTCTAGAAAACCCGGATCGTAAATTCCAGCCCGTTCTGATAGTGTATTCATTATTCCTGTCTTCATCCCTAGATAATAACCTGACTTCCTGTTTTGAATATCGATTTGTATTCGTTGGTTTCCGGTATACGAATAATGTCGATACAAATGATATTGATATGAGTTTCTATAAACAAGGAACAGTTTTACCATTAAACTGTACTTTGGGTTTATTTACGAACATTTTTTCAAATTCTCCATTAGCAGTAATTGGAAGGAATATCTCTACACAGTTCATCATTGTAGAACGTCCCAATTAACATTACAGGATTTTCCCGTACTCAGTTTGTTCTCCAAACATTCATTTGTTTATTATTTACTTGCTTTTTTCCTTACTCTGTAAGTCTCTCACATTCTTTGTATACAGATGGAATAGTAGGAAGCCAAAAAGACGTTCATTGAATTTCGACTTTGAACACACAATTTCATTTGATTCAGAGTTCGAACTCGGAATTTGGAGATTTATTCACGTAACTACCAATTATGATGAGCGTGTTGGGATCAGTTGTAAGCTTTGTATAGTTGGTTATACCTGAAAACCCAGATAAACAAAGTCACATGCGAACATTTTAGTCTGTTTTTTGCAGTGAAGTCTCCTACTGACCATGCACATTTGAATGAAATAACATATTATAACATGGAAATTCATTCAATTGAGTGATTTTTCTCAGATGTAGGATAGCAATACTGGCGCCACTCGCTGGGAAATCCCAGTAGCCCGCCGGACCTATTCGCCACTGACGCAACATGAATCGATTAAAAATGGATTTTGAAGGCTGTTTTGTTAAGAATTTTCATCGGATTCTAAATTACCATCGCAAGAGGCGTCTATCCGAGATCGAAACTAGTGCATAACTCTCCTGTGGATAACTGAAAGACAGCTTTCCCGGAAAATCTGAGCCCTAAATTTACATATAGAGTAAAATGATGTTACTTGAGTTTAGTATATTCGGAAAAGAAAGTTTATTTTCAGTTTGATGAGATAAAATTCTGTACACGGATACTGCTATCGGTTCCATACGTTATATGAGATAATGATGATAATAATTTATCTTCATTTATTATCTTCATGAAATATTCACAGACATGATAGAAAATACCATATAAAAATGATGAACAAACACAACCTCTCAGATGAAGTTTTTTTAAGATGAAAAAATAAGTGAAGGGTCAGCAGTACCAATACACAAAGATTAAATCAATTCGAAGACATTATGGAATAAGCATGATTTCAAGTTACAGGCTGTATTATTTTATACCGGGGGGTTTAAAAGTTATGTGAGACATATGTCAAAAAATAGGTTGATTAATCACCCAATAGATACTGTTTGGTAATAGCGTGAAACTAGCGTAATTGGCGGCAAAACTTAGGTTTTGAATAATATAACAGTACGGCAGTTGAGGAAGACACTCACCTGATGGCTCTGCAGATCCCGGTCTCCCAGTAGACTCCAACAACAGCGAAAAATATTTGTGCACTTTTCTAACGAGAAAATTTATTCTTGCAAGCGAACACACTGCCTTTATCTCGTGTCTATACGTTATTCGTAGCAGGGTGCAGATGTCATCTCAACTAACAGCGCGAACATTTGAATGAATATATCAACAAATAAAGGAAAACTATCTTTCGATTACTCCCAGTCATTATGTAGTTACTCATATACCATAAAGATTTAAAAAAAACAAAATGAAAAATTTCAATATTGGAAACTAAACTTGACATGAAAATCGTAATTTATGAATAAATTGTGTGCTGTTTTCTCATAATATTATCCAGATCGGTACTGAAGAGCCCTAAAGCCCTAAGGCAAGTATCTAATGGCAAAACATTGGTGTCTTTCAGTGAGGATGGCTGAGTTCCATATAGGTGAAAAATTTTTTTACATTGTATTTAGTATATTGTGTAGAAATCCTGTGAATCATATCTGATTTAAAATCGTAATGAATGTTTGGAATACAAACTGAGTAGAAAAAAGTGTTTTTTGTTATATTCGGGTTTCATATAAAAGGATTTGTTTCGAAGGAATTTTTTCTTTCATTTAATTCAATGTTTATATGGAAGTAGCTGTTTCAGAAGGACTCTTTCTTCCATTTTATGTCTGAAACTTACTTCTTTGCATGATCTACACATCAATGTTTAAAGTTACTCCTTTTAAAATTATTGCTTCCTTTCTTCTTTTGGAAGATTCCCACATTTTTTTCTGTATCAAGATGGAGTAGTAGAAAGTCAAAAACCTTCTTTCCCCAAAATCAATTACTCCTAAAAATATAACCCCCCCCCCAATTTAAATAATAAAAACAATTTCGTGCAAGGTACTTTTTGATTTTCTTCTTGAACAAATCAAAATTCGAATCAGTTATATGGAAGTTATTCGAATAATTTAACCTTCAGAGAATTTCGTAATGACATTTCAAGTCTATATCTTGGCTGTCTGAGTTGTCCCGCATTCCTAGTTTCATAATTATGATGTTCTGAGTGTTTGGAAAGTAGTATTTTTTTCTTATGTATTTCTAATAGTAAGTTGAAAATCAACATAGAGGGCAAAAACATTATTTCCAATTTTCTGAAAAGTGGTTGACAGTGTGCGTCGAATGGAGTACCAGCTATAATTCTAATGGCTTTTTTCTGCATGCGAAAAGCTCTGATCGCGTACAAGAGTTCTTCACAAAGATGGTCAATATGTGATTCCTATCGAAGAGAATCATCTATAATTATACCTGATAATTTGACTTGAGCTTTGGTTGTTACTCTGTTATTGGAAGATAAAGTTATTTTCTGACTATCTTTCCTGTTTAGTTTCAGTTTGTTGGATGTAAATTAATATTTTGCTTTTTTTCAGTTTCATTGGCATTTACAAGTGAATTTGAGATATCAGAATTTGATTGTAACATTGTGGTGTCGTCGGCAAAGCAGATTATTGTACTGGGTAAAAGATGATAGAATATATCATTCATATAGATTACAAAACGGGATGGACCCAAGATGAATCCCTGAAATATTCCATGATGCATAGACCTTTCATCTGATAAATTACCATTTGCGTATACTGTCTGCTTTCTAGAAGAGAGATAAGACTGAAAGAATTCTAAGGCCGATTCTCTGATACCATAAAATTCAAGTTTTTCTAGTAGTTAATTATGGTTTACGAAGTCAAAAGCTTTGCTCAGATCCCATAATGTTAGAACAGTATACTCTTCATTTTCCACGTTTCTAATCACCTGTTGATGACTTCACGTACTGCGTCGGTTCGGGATTTATTTCTGATGAATCCAAATTGATGTTCATGTAGAATATTCAGAAATAGCATTAGCCGTTCTTTCACGATAATTTCAATGATTTTTTCCATAAAACGTATAATTGAAATGGGTCGGTTATTATCAGGGGAATTTGGGTCGTTTTTGGATTCACCTTGCTAATTTTAAATACATTTGGAAAATGTCCTTCACTGAAACAGCGTTTTATGAGTACTGTAAGAGGTTCTACAAGAAAGCTCATTGGTTCTTCAAGGATTCGACTGTTTAAATGATAAATGTTATAACAATTCGTGTTTATAAGTATATGAATTGCGTCCACCAAATCTTCATGAAGCACAGGAAGCATGAAAAAAATAATCACATGGTTTGTAGAAACTACTTAAATAGTCTAATGAATCGGTATTACATGCTGGAAGAGATTTAATGATATTTTCGGCTATATTTGAGAATAATATATTAAATTCATTCGGATTAACAGTAGTAATATTTTTACTGAACTTATTGAAAGAGTTTCGTTCAAAATTGATCAGTCTCCATGTATCCTTGACTTTGTTATTTGACGTCTATATAAAATGTTCGTAGGAGTTTCTTTATGCCAAATTTATTTCATTCTAGTGTCTTCATTTATATTCTACGGAAATCGCTTGATCTGTAGTATTTTTCTAAGAAATGCTGACTGAAGTGTATTCACTGTATTTCCCATTTGGCGCAAGTCATCATTGAAAAAGTTTATTGGTCATTTGACATATCAATCATTAGATTAATGGAAAAAAACAAGAATACTATAAGTATTATTGAGAGTTTCTGCTAATACTTCAAATATGATTTCATCATCGTAGAAAATATGCCAGGTAATAATTTGAAGAGTTTGTTTCATACCATCTATACCTGTTTCGTTTATTTGTCTGTACCATTTGATATCGACGCTTCACATCTGTTGTTTGGGAATATACAGTGCCTTCATTTCAAAACTTCCCACCCCTAGTATTTCGTTAAGCAGGAAGAATTTGACGTAGGGCAAGAAAAAAATTAATTATAATAAAAAATAAAATAATAGCTATTGCGATTGAATAAATGTACCTTACTTTATTAGGTGTTCAGAGTGTTCACCATTGGTAGCTGATTAGAAGTACAATCTATTCTCGAATTCCTGTCGGACTTTTGTAAATGTTTCGATATTATTTTGTCTGCATGTATCAGTAATCCTGTGTCTTAGATCCTGAGTGTTCTGCGGGGTAGTTTTGTATACCATTGTCTTCGAATAACCCCAGAGGAAGAAATCCAATGGCGTCAAATCCGGAGATCTCGCCGGCCATTCCGGAGCGCCTCTTCTGCCTATCCATTTGTCAGGATACCGTTGATCAAGCGCCGTCCTGTTGAAAATGTAAATTTTGTTCATCCAAGAGCGGGTTGTTTTCTTCATCCACTTGGCGTTCGAAAGACTGTGTGGATCGATTACATTTTTCAATAAGTTCAAACACAATTGACCAGTTAAATTTTCTTCAATAAAAATAGGGCCAATTATTTCGTTTCCCAGAATTCCAGCCCAGACGTTTATTTTTTGTAGATATTGCGTATCATCCTCTCGAAACAAGTGTGGATTTTCATCATCCCAGTATCTACAGTTATGCTTATTCACAAAGCCATTAAGAAAAAAAGTTGTATCATCACTGAAGCAAATATTTTTTATTTCACAAAATTCAATTCTCCTATCATAGTCATTCTCACTGAGTTGCTGAAGAGTACTCATTTTGCAAGGAAAGAATTGTAAGAAAGAATTTTTTCAGTTTCAAAACTTTGTTTATAGAACCAACTGAAATATTTACTAACTTGAAATTGAAGTAGTAGGTTCAACGGCGAATTGGCCTAAAATATCAATCTGTGCGGCTTCCGTAAGAACTTTCGGTTGCTTTACTGCTTTGTTGCACACAGAACTGGTCTTTTCAAATTTTTGAACGAGATTAGAACATATCGGTGACTCACATTTTGGCCTGCATGCCTTTCATTAAAAACCCGGGCTGTCCTACGAGCACACCTATCTTCAGCACAAGAAATAAAAATAATTTCAGTTCTTTCTTTCAAAGTGTACACCATTACGATTCGTATTACTGTCAGTGCAACTGACACCACTTGACAAACAGTTTAAAATCAGGAATAACCAATTCTGATAAATGTTTTCACCATTTAATTGTAACTGACGCCAAGAAGCAACTGTGTGCCCTTATCTGACTTTCAGCTATAGCAAGGAACTTTTTGTAAAAAAGAGACATAAACATACCGTTATTGAGTCAGTGGTAGCGGTTCAATAAATTTTTGCATTTTGTTATAATTCATTTTCCTTTTGCCCTATTTTACGAGAACGGATCAACCAATTCCAGGTTTCTAAATGGGGTTGAGTGAGGATTTTCAAGATCTTCAAAATGATGTGTTACAAGATAGGGGTGCTATTTAAAATTATTGAGTGGGGGTAGCTAGGGGTGAGGGGGTTAAACCTAAAAAACTACTGGCACTGGTTTCAAACTTCCCCCTCGATATCTAAATTGATGTACTTGGGGTGGGAAGTTTTGAAATGAAGGCACTGTATATGTATTGTCCTACATGATCTGGAATAAAGGAATCGCAAAGACCTACAACACACGCAAAGTCAACTAGATTACTTATAATATTGGCAATGCAACTAAAACATGTCGGACTTATTCTAGTAGGAGTAGTGCTCTTGGATTTAAGACCAAAGGAATTTAAAATATTTAGCCAAGTTTTAGAAATATAACTCATTTTTTTTATGTCAATATTGAAATCTCCAACAACGATTATCTTTTTGTACTGATCCGGAATTTTTGTGAAAATTTTTCAAAACCAAATCATACTTTTGTGACTAAGAGGACCTATTTATAGTTATCAGGACAGTATTTGATTCAATTAACGCGATTTCTCAAAATTCTGCATGTTGTTCAACACGAAACGTTTCTGAAAGAAGTGGTTTACAAGTTATATTGCTATTTACATATATTGCAGCACAACCGTGTTGCATAGTTTTTCTGCAATAGCCTGATGTTTAAATTGTGTATACTTAAAATATTCAAGCAGTCTATATTTGGCCAATATCAACTGGTTAACTTTATTAGTGAGACACTGCATGTTCAAATTAAAAATCTTCAGAGAATCTTCCTGGAGATTTTCTGTGGGATTGTTAATCCCAAAGGATTCAATGGTTGGGATGCATCAGCTTCTTCTAAATTAGTGTAATCACTCAGGAATCTCTTGCTTTTTCTGAAGTCAAATCCATCAAAAGTAATCTTTTTTGGCCAAAAATTGGGATCATATTCATAAATGATATGGGCTGACATTGTTGGAATATCTTCATTCACACCAGATCATTCAACGTCCTGTGTAGTAGATAGTTAGTTATAAATGTCAGTTGATGATTTAATGTATTGTCAGGTTCTAGTTTAATAGAATATATTTTCCAGAATATATCTCCAGTTTCATTGAGGAAATTAACTGCTTCATAATCAATAATCAACAGGTTATGGGCCCAGGACGTATATTGAGCAGGAAATAATTGAAACTGAAAGTGAAGCGGAAAGTAACGAAAATGAATGGATTCATCAGATAATGCAAAGTTCGGATTTGCCAAACTGAATAATAACAATTATCAGCCATGGAAATTCAAAATGAAAATGATGTTGATCAGAAAAGGAACTAGGAAAGTTATAAACGAACCAAAACCTGAGACTCCTGACACAAACTGGTCCAGTGCAAATGAGAAGACTCAGACCACTATATCTTTGTCAGTGGAAAATAATCAAATCATACACATTTGCAAGTGTTCAACGGCCAAGGAGGTGTGAGACATGTTACAAAAAGTGCACGAGAGAGCAAATTTAACAAACAAGCTTCATTTACTTAGTTAGTTATACCAAACTAAACTTGAAGTCGGGCAAAGTATGACAGAATATATAAGAACTACTCTGAAAATAATTGAGTTATTGAGAAGAATAGGTGGAGAAATCAAGGACTTTCATGTGGCGGCGTTATTATTGGGAGGTCTTCCTGAAAATTATAATACCTTAGTAACAGCCCTTGATGCGCGCCCTGATGATGAACTTACTCTTGAATACGTGAAGGGTAAGCTGATGGATTTACTTAACCTCTTCCTAAGGAAAAGTATTTGAATCTGAAGAAGTTGATAGGAATCGTTGAAGAGTAATCTGTTGAGTGGGAGAGTTGGAGTATCGTCATTTACACCAGATTATCCAACGTCCTGTATAATAGATAGTTAGTTGTAAATGCCAGTTGATAATTTAGTGATGCGCGCCCTAATGATGAACTCACTCTTGAATATGTGAAGGGTAAGCTGATGGATGAATTCAATAGAATGAGAGAAAGTTATGCTGATTAAATTGAACAAACAGCTTTAAAGTTTTTCTAAATTGTACTTTATGGGATACTCACGGATTTTCGCGATTTTTTCAGGGATGATACTACATGATGGTAGGAATTCAGAACACTTTTTATTTTTAGTCGGTCTCGAAGTTTGAATGATGCCATATCTCACCTTTTCCTTTACATCAATAAACGATTGAAAATCACATATTTTTTATCCAACACATGTTTTTCCATATCATCACACCTTTTTCTATTCCTTTTCATTCACTATTTGCTGAGTTTCATGAAATTAGATTGAAAATTCCATATGTCAGGTGCTCAAGTACACAACATGAACCACTTTTTGTAATCTGATATGAGCATTTGTTCAACTGTCAGTGTCCAGTGGCGTAGGTAGGTGTGTTCCACTAAGCGCTCACAACGATCACGCTCACGAACGCAATTTTTATCATTCAACATCTAACCTGACCTTCGAATTATGAAAGGAACGTATTTTCAAATTTCAAATTTTTGAAAAAATATCTATTCTCAACACCTAACCTAACCTCCGAAATCTAAAACGAACGTATTTTCAAATAATTAATTTTAGAAACTATCAATCCTCAACATCTAACCTGACCTCCAAATTCTAAAAGGAACGTATTTTCGAATATTTATTTTTCTGAAAACTATTTATCCTCAACATTCAACCTGACCTCCGAACTCTAAAACGAACGTATTTTATAAATTGAATAATTCAAAAAGCTATCTATCCTCAACATTCAACCTGACCTTCGAATCCTAAAATGAACGTTTTTTCAAATAATCAATTAAAAAAAATATCTATCCTCAACACCTAACCTAACCTCCGAATTTTAAAATGAACGTATTCTCAAAGAATTAATTTGAAAAAAATATCTATCCTCAACACCTAACCTGACCTTCAAATCCTAAAACGAACGTATTTTCAAATCAATAATTTAAAAAATTATCTATCCTCAACACTTAACCTAACCTTCAAATTCTAATACGAACGCATTTTCAAATAAATAGTTTAAAAATCTATCCTCAACACCTAACCTAACGAATTTAACAAAAACAAAACTGATAAAGGTAAGCAGAATGCCAAAAATGTTGAAGAAGAGTTTTGTTTCTGTGAAAGTACCAGAAATTCGGAAGAATGGTATATTGACTCCGGTGTTTCGAATCATATGACTAACAATCAAAATTTCTTTATCAACCTTGATAAATTTACTGGTTCGAAAGTTATAGTGGCAAATGGAGAAGAATTATTCTGTGCTGGAATAGAATATGGAATATAACCATGCCAAGTTGGAGAAACTTATAATAACATACGTGTTATAGAAGTTTTATATATTCCCGAGCTACGAAGCAACTTATTATCTGTTAAAAGATTGAAGGAAAGGGAATTCAATGTTAGTTTTGACCATAAGCAATGTATAAAAAAACTAGCGAACAAAACTTTAGCAATTGGAATTATAGAAAAAAGAATCTACGAAGTACACCTAAAATCTCAAGAAACAGCAAATATTACATTTGATTCCCAACAGCAGAACTGTATTCACGTGTGGCATAAACGTCTTGGACATAGGAATCCTGTAGATATCAAGAGACTGGTTTCCGAAGGTTTTGCTACCGGAATAGAAATTGATAAATGCCATGAGATTTTGAAGTGTATTAGTTGTGTTAAAGAAAAATTGATGATGAAAGTTTTTTCAAAACAGTGTGACAGCCGTGAGCAGTGTCTTGATTTGATTCACACCGACGTTTGTGGACCGATGAAAAGTGAAATACCAGGAAAGAAACGGTATTCCAAGATATTCCGATTTGATAATGAGGGAGAATATTGTGGGTCAGCTGTGCAGCATATTTTGAAAAAGAATGGCATTTCAGTTCCTTATTCTCCTGAACAAAAAGGTGTTGCAGAACGTAAAAATCGAACATTATGCGAGGCAGCCAAGTGTATGTTATTTAATGCAGATTTTCCTAATAAATATTGGGGTGAAGCTATTGCAACAGCAAATTATATCCAAAATCGTCTACCAACGAAAGCTATCAATTGTACACCGTACTAACTTTGGAATAAAAACAAATCACGACTAGATCACCTCAGAGCATTCGGCATTAATATGTACCAAAAGAAACTAGAACGAAATGGGATGCACGTGCTAAAACAGGAATTCTTGTGAGCTACGATGATAATTCCAATGGATATAGAATTCTGAAATGTGAAATTATTAAAATAATCATGAGTAGAACTGTAAAATTTTTGGACAACCATAATTCATACGAGAATATGGGAAGAAAGAAAGAAATTATTGATGGCACTACTATAAATGGAAATGAAAATACTGTCAAATACAATGAAATAAAAAATATATGCGGAAGTGAACAAAATGAAATTGAAATGAAAACTGAAGATAGTGAAGAAGAAGGCGTGTCAGTTAGAAGATCTACAAGAAGTAATAAAGGAAAACCACCTCTAAAATTATCATATTTAATTTCTGTCAACAATATTGATGACCCTGAATCATGGAATGATGTACTTAAATTATCTGAAAGAGAAAAAATAGAGTGGATGAACGCAATGGAAGAAAAAATCAAATCATTTGAGAGAAAAGGCGTTTGGACACCAACTGAATTACCTCCAGGTAAACAAACAATTGATTGCGAATGGACTTTTAGAACAAAAATCAATGCAAGTGGGGATAAGGAGAAATACAAAGCACGTTTAGTTGCGAGAGAATTTACTCAAAAATATGGTAAAGACTATGATTGTACCTTTGCACCAGTCATGAAACAAAGTAATTTCCGAATATTATTATCTATTGTAGTTGTGAAAGGATTTGAAATCAGACATTTCGACATAAAAACAGCCTACCTGAATGGTATATTGGACCGAGAGATGTATTTAGAACAATCAGAGGGTTTCATTAAAGATGAAGAGTCTCATCTTGTACATAAACTACACAAAGCTGTACGTGGTCTCAAACAATCTGCAAAAGCTTGGAATGATACAATGAATCAAATACTTCACGAATCTGGATTCATACAGAGTAATAATGAACAGTGTCTCAACACAAAAATGGAAAAAGGGAAAATGCTGTACCTTTTAATATATGTAGATGATATCTGTATATGCCATGAAAATGAAGAAGTGATCATGTTAGTTGCTGAAGAATCAAATAAGAATTTTGAAACTATGGATATAGGCAATATTTCTTCATTTTTGGGAGTTCGAGTACAACGGACATAAGATGGCAGTTATTTACTAGATCAGGAATTAAAAATAAATACTTCAATTTAGGAATATGGATTAGAAAATGCTTCTCAAGCGTCTACCCCGATGAATACAGAATATATGAAGTCTGAGGAACACCAAAGTTCATTGCCAAATGATGAAAAGTATAGAAAATCAGTGGGGGCATTACTTCATATTTCTACGACTACTCGACCAGATATTGCTTTGGCGATTTGACATTTATGCAGACGAGTTAGCCAACCAAGTCGAAATGACTGAAATGCGGTCAAGAAAGTTCTTAAATATTTAAAGGGTACCAGCAATCACAAACTGAAGTTTAGGTCTCAAACAGATCTATTATTGGTAGGGTATGTTGATGCAGACTGAGCAGGAGATGTTTCTGACAGGAAATCGACCAGTGGTTTTATTTTTATGCTTGAAGCTAACCCTATTTTTGGACAAGTAAAAAGCATTGTTTGGTGGCCTTATCGTCCACAGAAGCCGAATATATATCAGCTGCCCATGCGAGCCGGGAAGTTGTTTATTGGCTACCAATCCGAAAGCAAGTTGTAGAACAAAACATATAGACGTGAAATATCATCATATTCGAGATCTAATTGATAAATATATAATTAGATTTGTCTACTGTGATACATCTCATATGTTAGCTGATGGATTTACTAAACCTCTTCCCAAGGAAAAGTTTTTAAATCTGAAGAAGTTGATAGGAATCGTTGAAAAATAATCTGTTGAGTGGGGGTGTTGTGGTATCGTCATTCACACCAGATTATTCAACGTCCTGTATAATAGATAGTTAGTTGTAAATGTCAGTTGATAATACAATGTATTGTCAAGTTCTAGTTCAATAGAATATATTTCCCGATCTCCAGTTTCATTAAGAAAATTAACTGCTTTATAATCAATAACCAACAGACATCAATCATAAATGATTAATTGTGAATTCAACTTATTTTGCAGAAATTGAGTGATATTTTCTTGTGTTGTGTTATCTGGAACTTTGGTGATATATAATTATTTTTTATTTTTCGTTTTTCCACGAAAATTTCAATCACCTTTGCCTGTGCCATAATTGATTGTTTATTTTTTTCTCTGTCTCTACAAAATCTCGTGCATTAGCTTCATCATTTTTTATTTCCCCATTTCGATTTTGATTCACTACCATATTTTCTGTCTCAGTTTGAACCTTCGCTAATTCTGTACTTTTTGAGGTGGAAAGTTATTCACCGTTTGGTCAATAGAATATTCAATTTTCCTTTGTAACTATGTACTAGATGCATAACATACTCTGGCTGTTTTTTGCAATCGTTTGACTGCCCGCTTCACGTGGAATGCCCCTGTAAGATGTCTTCATGGACTATTCACTTGTGAAAAATCAATTTGATTAATGGGACTGTCCATGGAAACAGGAACAAGCAGAGTATTGGAACTGAGACTAGAAGCAGGTTTATCACTAGAATTTGTCAAGGTTGAGACCATTGCGTTATTGGTTAACAACCGGATTAGTTTATTATCGGATATCGTAATCTGATTCTTGATTTCTTTCATTTCAATAAACATTTCAGTTTTATCAGTTGTGAGAGAAGAGAGCAGTTCCATCATAACATATTTTATTTTTTGTTTTGGATCAGAGTTTTCTCTTTGTAAAAACTCTGGTTCAACAATTCCAACACAAGTAAATCAACGTTTTTCACCTTCATAGTAGCAGCTCTATGGTCTGTTGTGGACAGCCATGCACAAGCCTATCAAAATTTTCCATTACATCTATCACATACAGTCAACTGTTCATCCTTCGTCTCATGAAAATTACAATTTGAGCAAATCATTTTAATAACAACTGTTAACAAAATATTCGATAGTAGTGTAGTAGTAGTATAGTGTACTATAGTAGTACACTATCGAAAATATGCAAATCCAATATAATCCATACAAAGAACTTTTCAACTAAGAATCGAGATATCCCACCCGAGTCAAAATTTTGTATAGTGTCGAGGACTGTGTGGCGTTAGGGTGACTAAAAATGATACGTCGTTAGCGATACACCACCCAAGTTAAGGTAAAATTTTAAAATGTATGACAAGTGTGTGGCATTAGTGTGGATGAAAATCAAGAACTGAAAACTCATTAAATAAAAAAATTAAATGATTAAAAAAAGATTCATGTTAAACTGTTCTATCAAAAGAAAAGATAATAATGATGTAAATAATGTACTAAACACTAAAAATCATTCGGAAGGTCCTAGATAGCAGTGATCACACCACTCTTCTCAGCAAGCTACGGTGTTGATCATATAAAAAAATTATAAAATCATTGAACTTCGTAGTATTTACATATTTACCTAGGTTACGCTATGCCCAACGATTTTATTATTTTTTCCATCTGATCAATACTGTAGATTTCTGAGGAGAATGGTGTGATAACTGCTACCTAGGACCTTCCGAATTATTTTTCAGTTTCAAGTACATTATCTTCATTCATATTATTTCTTGTTTTCAATAAAATCATTTAAGAGAAAGAAAATAACTCATTCCATTTCATATTCCACTCATAATTCTACCAAGTAGTGCTTTTTTCTCACCCAGTTATTTGAAACTATAGATCGATTTTTTCTCATGTTGTTTTCTGGAAAAAAGCTGTATCTACTAGAATAGGGCACATTATTAACCTGCACAGAATGTAAGGTTTGACTATGTTACGTCGCTAGAAATAATTTAGAAGCGGAAGACCGGGTTTCGATTCCCCGCCGGGCCACCGTGCTGGGTAATCGTACGTTAAAAGGTAAGGCCTCGTTAATCCATTGTTCGCACAAAATTCGACTTCTGAGGGTTGATGTTCGTCAGCTGGATAACGGAACGAACAATTTTTGAACAATTTTTTTAATTTTATTTCATAAGCTCTTTATGTAATCCATGTTGGAAATTTCACAGCTTTTAGAGCCTACAATTGCGGCTCTCCAATAAAATAATATAATTTTATGGACTGCAGGCTCATATAGTCTTCAAATTGTGAGAATTTCAATTTTTCCTGCTAGTAAATATTCGGCGATATCTCTTATCATTGTTCTTTTCAATATCTTGTTATACTGTCTATTTGAACGACAAAGGAAACATTTTTGTTATTGTGAAATAGCAATCTTGTTATTGAAAAGTCGGTGTTATCTACACGAATGTAATAAAACTTTGTTAATGCACTTTCTATTCAATTAGTAGGTTTTTCCAAATGCCCAATTTTGTAGTGTGGCTTCTTCTGTCATTCCAAGTTTCGTACCACATCGACTCCGCCTATTATTTTCCTATTGATTTATTTTTCTTGCCAAAATCGTCCTACTCCAAAACTTATCATATTTTAGGCTCCGCCTTCAGTTTTAAAAAGTTTGGAACATTTTTGTTTCAGTTTGTAAGTAGTTCTTGAGCAACCATTGTAGCGAACACTCGCTTTCCAATAAACTTGGAGTATATTAATCGCTCGTATTTTCAATTCAGTTCATGTTTTATTACTACACCTGTGTGTAACCATCTAATGAAGTAACTTCACAATTTTAATACACAATTGTCAGTTATTTTGGAATAAAATATAATTATTAATTTTATTCTTAATATCACATACCTACTCGCGGTAAACTAATCGTGAGTCAAACAGACTAGTTGATTGAAGGAGATAGGGAAAAGTTAAATCACTACAATAACAATTATCTTTCAACGCCAGAAAAAACAAGTGAAAAAATTAACTCAAACAATTTTGAAAACCATAAATCATCAAGAGAACTTTGAACAATTTTTCGTTTTGAGTACGTATGAATCAAATCTATCTTCGATTTCTCTTCGAACTTCAAGTGATGACCATTTTCTAAGACAAGTCATATGAAGGAACAATTTGTTCAGGCCAGTCTCAAACTCCCTACACTGTGAAGAGTATTTTGTAAGAGAATAAAAAGCTCCTCTGATTCTATTTTTCTTCCATTATCGTTGATTCTCTGTAGCAGACTGTCTCAGTAGCAGATTACAGCCGTTTCTCGGCCTCCCCCCATCACTTTGGCGTATTGATGGCTTTTTTTGCTGGTTTAGTGAAATCAAGGCGATGTGACATTTCCTGAAGCATGAATTATTTACAATTTTTTTATATGAGATTTTGTATGTGTGACATAATGACGTAATTACAGTTGGTTGGTGTGTGTGAGAATGCACGGTACAGGGTTTATCATGTGCGTGTCTGTGTACAAACATACATCTGCATACTTCAAAGATCCTCCAAGTAATGAATGCTCCATCGGTGTGAGCCCGCCAAGTTAGTGGTGTGTCGTCACAATAGCAACCGTTGAACGGTAGGAGAGCGACATGTGCACTCCACGGCGTGCACATTGGCTTATCCTTCGCAAGAGTGAAATAATCTCTGCGGCTTTTATCAAGGCCTTCTGCTGAACGGGTTCCAAGTCGGTTACAGAGTTGTGATCACCTCGTTCAGTGACGAAAACTGAACCGAGTTCACCAGCTGCTCTTGAAGCTGCCCTAAAGAGAAATGCTCCAACTTCTGTCTTCCATGGTCGCGCACCATGCAGAGAAGTGGATCCGAACTCCTAACGACTTTACAGGCTCCATCCAGTACCATTCTGTCATTCATGTAGACACTCCAAATTTAAAAGTCCACGGCCTCCCTGTTGTTGGGGGAAATACAAACGTGGAGCGGACGATTTGGCATGCAAACTCCTTTGGAGGTGCATCAATTTTCGGGTCTTTATGTCGAGTTGATACAGCTCCTGCTGAGTCCACTTCACTACTCGAAAAGAGTAAGATTCGAATGGCAAGCATATTCGTTGCAGCAACTTTGTTTTTCCTCGACAGTTCCGATGGCCAGATCTGTCGGAGTTTGTGCTGATACTTGCCGGGGAGAGAGTTCTTCATTGCTGTTACCTCTTGTGAGTGGCGTTATTCCCCCCTCAAGGTAAGTATACGTCTCTCCAGCATCTAGATGGTGCAGGATGCTTCCATCTACGAGCTGCACATCCTCTCCGTAGTCCCCTCATCGTCCTCTTTCGAGAAGGGTCGTTGCACATTTTTCTATCCTGAGGAACTGCATTCAAATGGTTCGAGTCATATCCTCTCTGGAAGAAATATGTTGCAAAGGAATAAATGGATATGCTAGGAGAATACACTCAGATACTGTCCAAATTGAATTGGGAGTTCCAAAAGGGACTGTTAGCTCCAATATTATTCTTCTAGTTCATAGCTGACATAGTTGAAGTCTTACCTTATTCAGATGACTCATCTTTTCTGGCCTCAGACTAGTACTGTGAAATGAATGACGTTACTGCAACTATATATTGGAAAAATTTGGATAATGGTTTAGGGTCGTATAGGTCTCACTGTGACACGGGGCACATTGTGACAGTATAATTATCTCAGTCTCTTTCTAAGATTCTTCTAGCGCTTGGACGTTGTTCAGTGAAGCACAACCAGCCGCAATTTTAAACGCTTACAATTTGCTTTGTTTATATTTCATTAGTCGTATGGCCCAGTTATCACTCAAAGACGATTGTGGATACTAACAATCAAAACGTCGTGAAGTAACTTGGCTTGAAATCTTTTGAGTTTTATCTCTAATTAATTGTTCAATTTTGAATTGTTGCTTGTATTATATTTTACTGTAAATTAAGTTCAGGGTTTTTTGCTTAATATAATGTTATTTTCAGCTATTCTTTTTAATTTTATTGATTTTTCAGGGATTTCAAATCATTTTATATCATATTAAACAATGGAAGTTCGAACTAATGAAACTCACCATGAAACATTGTCAACCACCTTCAAACAAATGCTTTGTTTATAACTCGCCAGAAAGAAGTTTCCAAAAAATTGTATATTTGGTGGTTTGTTCTTTAAAAAGACCTGTGTTGTTTTTTTTTTAATCTTGCAAGGAGGACTTGGGTAAGTGTTGTTTTATATACAGAGTGTTCCTGGACTTCCTCTTTTCATCTCGGGAATGTATAGATGGGGTCAAAATATCACCAGTACTTCATTAAACTTTTGTTCCTAAAATTCTTCGTTACCAAGTTACGGGCCCTCAAAGTTACGAAATGAAAAATGTTTTTCTTTGATAACTTTTCAGGTGAATATTCAAAATCAACCAAATTTTGGTTGATTTGCTTTAATTGCTTTGATGACCTTTCATGCACGAGTCAGTTGTGCTACAAAGTTAAGAACGGACTACCCCCGATAGTCCACACCGAAAGTTTCAAATGGCAGATATTTTTCAACAAAATCAGGTTACTCATACAATTTTCTGAATAAAAGTGCCCACATGAAAAATCGATCGGAACAACGATTTTTGATAAAAATGCACTTTTGTTCGATGACATCCAACCTGAATGTCTAACCATTATTTGAAATGAAAAATTTTCACAGCAGAAATAATTATGATAACATTAATGCAAAAACATAACAAGGATAATACAAATGAAATATCACGTTCTGTAGATTCGTAGTGTTTTTGAACTAACAACCTACGCTTGTTGATGGAAACCATCTTATAGGACCATTCGTTCTTCATGACCGATCGAATGGCGAACGTCCCCTCAGAATGATTTGAATGGACTTTTGGAACACGTTTCATTGCAAACCCGAAGAGATATGTGATTTATACATGATGGCGCTCCTCCTCATTGTAGTTTTATTGTGCGGGACCATCTGAAGTATACTTTCCACAATAGATGGATTCGTAGAGGTAGGCCATATACATGGCCACCGCGGTCTCCGGGTTTAAATCCATTGGATTTCTTTCTGTGGTGGCATCTAAATAACCTTGTTTACGCTATACCTACTTATACAAGAGATGCCTTGTTCAATAGAATAACATTACATAGTGAATCCATACTAAACGACCCTGGAATACTATTTCAAATACAGAGAGGGTGTCTTTGAAGACTACGAACATGTATTGAGAGAGAAGGTGGTCCTATAGAGCAGTTTTTGTAGCGGATTGTTCATTTCTGTTTGCACTTGAGGCTTGCGAAAGTTAACGTGTTTGCATTATGAAAATTCGTTATGGACATTAAACCTATCATTTCTATTTTGATTCAAAATTATTCTTTTCGAATAATGAAAGACATCTCAGGTTAGATGTCGTCGAAAAAAATGCATTTTTATCAAAAATCGTTGTTCCGATTGATTTTTCACACGAGTACTTTTATTCAGAAAATTCTCTAAGTAACCGGATTATTTTGAAAAATGTCTGTCTTTGCAAAATTTTGGGGTGTGGACCATCGGGGGTAGTCCGTTCCTGACTTTGTAATACAACAACTGACTCGTGCATGAAAGCTCATCAAAGCAATTCATTTGTTTAGTAAATCGCCAAAATTTGGTTGATTTTGAATTTTCACTTGAAAAGTTATCAAAGAAAAACATTTTTCATCTTGCTACTTTGAGGGCCCGTAACTTGGTAATGAAGGATTTTAGGAACATAAATTATATGAAGTGCCTGGTGATATTTTGACCCCATCTATATGTTCGTTAGAGGAAATGAGGGAGTCCAGGGAGACCCTGTATATAAAAATACTTATACTACCTACTGGTTTATTACACATAAATACTTTACCGGTATTCCTAACCTATAATGTCTAACAGGCCTCCTTACAAGTCACTGTCGTCTGAATCATCATATGCAGAGACTCGGACTGTCAGAAGATAGTGTGTGTCGCCTCTGTTTGGAATATGATGAAACAGCAGAGCACATACCTTGTGCCTGTCTCGCCGTGGACCGAATCAGGTTTTCAGAGTTTGGTAGAACCACACCTTTGCCATCTGACCTGAAAGATCAATCATCATACAAACTAATCGGCTTTGTCAAGAAGCTGGGTTTATTTGGTCGAGCTTGAATATGTGTAAGCAACAATAAACCCTTGTGGGTTGCGGTGGAGGGTCGAATCGACCCACTCACTACTGACCTTACCTAACCTAACCTGATCATCTTCAAGTAGGTAATTGCACAAAGTAGGTAATTATACCCAAGGAACGTTGAATGTGTCTTCATGACCGGTGGAAGTAGAGAACCATGAAAAATTTAATGACACATTTCAATAAACTCATCAACTACACTCACTTGGAATAATATCTTGGATGAATGAACTAGTAAACTTCATATCCATTTGTTTCACAACTATAAACTCACACTCCAATAATCAAACATTTCAATCTCTTGCACATATTTTCTGTTTTTCATTCAAACATTATTTTTGAACAGGTTTGTTACTTGATGTGCTAGTAGGTAATAGCATACAACAAATTCTCTAGATTTTCCGAGTTGCGTTACATTCTGTGAAAATTTCTAAGTCAGATTGCGTCAGAAAGATTAGCGTTTATCAGATGTATTTTGAAATATTGCATTCTTTCTATGAATTTTAACGATAATAATACAACAACAATTCTTCCTTATTTTTATCAACGAAGCAGTTTCGATGAAAGTTTAACCACATCACCTGGATAAGTATTATATCAACGAATAGTATTGAAATAGTATTACGATTATGGCAATGTCATAATGAAATCATCACCTTCCACCATCTGTTACCCAAAATTGTATATGTGCTTGACAGATCTGTGTCATGAAACACACAAGATAAACATCAATTTTTCGCGAACTTCATTTTTATTGTCCTCTTTAAGTGGCAGAACTACTCTTAATATATGATATTCAAGCGAGAACTTCTTTTTTAATCAAATGAGTTTTTGAATGTTGCTGACAGGACAAGTAGAGATCTGATATTAGTAGACAATGAGGATTCGAAGCTGAATCTTACTGAAGTGCCAAACAGCACATTGAGAACCTCTTGGAAGGGAGGTGAATTATTAAAAGTCACCTCCCTAATGTTGCCTAATATGCTAGAAAATATGGAAATTGCTTCAAATTTTCAGACTGGTACATTTCAGGAGACTTTTAAGAGCTCTAGGAAGTTTGAAAATAAAAAAATGTGGCATTAGAACTGTGAACACATGACAAAGTTCTCATTCCAAACAGTCCATTATTAACCACCCACTTATAGATTATATTAGCGTACCTATAATTTTCACAGTGAACTTCAATTATCGATACTATTTATGCAGTTGAATAAACCTTTTTTAGCAAAATAGTAACTCAAATAGTCACAGTCAAAATCTGTGAGATTCTAAATGTAGATAAATATAAATCTAAACAGTTTTGAAGAAAAAAAGCAAAATTCTTGGGGGTCACCCTAGACAAAAGATTGACATTCAGTTCTCAAGTAAGGGAAAGAATAGGAATGGCAAGAGGAGCTAAACAACGACTAAATCCAATAATAGGTCGCAAAAGCAATATGGGTCTTAAATTCAAATTGCTGATGATAAGAACCGTT
>WOGR01001248.1:1204-20578 GCA_015342045.1 Leptinotarsa lineolata | reverse complement strand
CGGATCTTTAGTTGAAAAATATAACGAAAATAGTCTCTTAGAGAATGTTTTATTGAACATATATAATAACAATTATGGCAAAGTATATGATAACAATAAAATACGAAAAACCAATTTGAAACAATAAACCTATACAGTGATGACGTGAATAGTCCCCCTCTTCTTAACTTTTGAACGAGATATTGAGGTCGAAAAATTGAAGTAACAGGGTATCATTTTCAGTACCTTAGGATGAGTATTAAGTCACTCGTCGCCAAAAGGACGATACCGTTTTATTTATCAAATGAAAAGAGGGGTTGGAAAAAAGTTTTTAGCTTTCTTCTACTTCACCTTGATACAAAAAAATGTGGGTATTTTCCAAAGATAGGAAGATTTGAATCTATAACGAATGTTTGGAACACAAACTGAGAAAAAAGTGTTTTTTGTATAATTCAGTGTTCATATGGAATTATTTGTTTCTTTCGTGTAATTCAATGTTGATATGAAAGTAGCTGTTTCAGAAGGGCTTTTTCTTCCATTTTGTGTCTGAAAGTTACTTCTTTGAATAATCTACACATCTATGTTGAGAGTTACTTTTTTTAAAAATGATTGCTTTCTTCCTTTCCCTGGAAGATTTCCACATTTTTTTTGTATCAAGATGGAGTAGTAGGTGTTTTCGAAACTCACTCCAGTTCATCCCAATGAATTTTCAAAATGTTCATCAATCGCTCTCTGACAATAATGAAGTCTGTTTACGAATTTATTTTCTACATTATGAAATTTTCTTGGTGTAGTTTTATTGCAAGCACCTCTTTTCCTATCCACGAGTTCTGAAAATAATAATAATAATAATAATAATAATCGACTTTATTTATCACAAGAGATAAAAGATTTCTGACTTGTATTTACATTATTTGAAAATAACCTTATGACGAATTGGCGAAGTGTCAGCTGAAGCTGTTTTTCAACTCGACCCTGAGAGTAAACAGATATACAAAAAATTAGAACTATGTAAATAATATCGCTAATAATATACGTTTCCTGAAATACATAATTATAACAATGACATGATTATAAAATGAACTACAGCTGTGTATAGTGTACTTTATATGTTATGTATCCCTTCAAAAACATCTAGAGGTGTTATATCAGGTGATCTTGTGGGCACTTTTGAGTGACCACGTCCGTTTGTCTACCACTTTGGATTATTGACAAACTCAAATGATGAACGAGAATAAAATCCGAGCTGATAAGCCCTGGTCAAACGGAACCTGAAGTACCGAACGTTTTGTCTGCTACTGCGACAGACATCAACGTCGGTTTATGCGTTGAATGCGAAGACAAACGTTATATTTTTGTTTAATATATGTTAAGTAGCCTGTATTATAAATTTCGAAGTGAATGCATATACTACGAATGATGTCTGTCGCAGTATCAGACAAAATATTTGGTACTTCCGTTTACATTCGACCATGGCCTACCACCCCGGATTTTATTATCTTTTATTATGAATCCACCCGTGAAAGCCCAATCTAAATGAATATTCAACTGATGTTACTTTTCAGCAAGGTAAGGTTGGTTTGAAGAAGACTATATGACAATTACTCATCCAAACCGGTGAATAGGCTCTCTTAGAATGATCTGGTAGATTATCTGATATAACGCTTTGGCAATTTTTTGTGGGGATTCGTGATATTGGAAGTATATCTTACACAAAGCAATCTATTCCATTAGAAAAGGATGTGCTCCTGAAGAAATAATTTCAGACATATTCCATAGTATGAGAGATTCATTCGTATATTCATATACAAACTTCATTATTGTCAGAGAGTAAATGATGAACGTTTTGAAAATATTCAGCTTTTCTAAATAATATTCATCGTTTGTTTGCAAATTGTTGAGACGAAACTGCTGAAGACCCCGGAGCTATACTACTGTTGTTTGTATGAAAAAGTGCTAAAAATGACACAATTTTATGTAAGTTTTGTTCAACCTTTGGAAATCGTCTTCTTCAGAAGTTAAAAAGAGTGGAATAACCACGTCAGCACTGTATAACATTTCTCATCTCCATACATTTTTTTCAAATAGATGAGATAGTTCAGAATAATATTCAAGTCAATAGATGGAATTTCCTGGCTGCAAGAAAGGAAAACCTCCGGGGATGAATTGCTGTTCTCTCCATGGAGATAGATCGACTGATGGCAGGGTATCGCATCTCAGGAGTGGATTTCTGGAAACGAAGTAATGAGAGAATGATATGATCAAACAATCAATTTGCTTTATCATTCAAGGAATGAAATGTTTTTACCAAAATCACCCGAGCAAAATGGTTTAAAATACGATTGATTGAATTCTCAAAGTAATCATATACAGCGTAGTGCAGTGAGAACAAAAAAGTGGTGAAACAACACCTTTTATGAATTTCATGCAGTATGGTTCCTTTTCACGAAGATGGTGATTATTTCAATTTTGAAACTAAGTGTACATACGATAGTGAGCTTAGTGTTCACATTGTACGATTTGCAATTCGATTCCAAATCGATAAAAAACGCACTTTTGGTATCTTTCGTTGACAGTAGAGGTGATTATCGATATTCTTGATTTTAACACTGACCAAAATGAGAAACACAATGGTGATTGAATCGATTCGCTTCTGTTTTGTTGAAATCTCTCGACGCGAGAAATGTTCATTGTTCAAGAATTCTTTCATTTGGAGAACTGCGTTCGTATAGAAAAAACTTCCTGGGAACGTTTTTTAAAATGAATTCAATCTCCAGTCATTCAAATCCAATGTGAATCGCTACTTTCGCACAGGCACCGCTCTTAGAGCGCCTTGAGGATTTTTCTGTAGTGCTTGTGTTTCGTCCGTGAAAAAAAAGTCTAAGACCTGTGAAGCACCAATGGGTTGATATTTCAACATGATTTCTTTTCATTGTGTGTTTTTTGTTCAAGTATACATTTTTATGAATGGTGTATCCAATCGACGACATTTTCATTGGTGTACTTCTAGCAGTGACAGTGTTATTCTAACGGTACACACTCTGAACCCAATAATTTGGTTGTTGAGGAATGTTCCAAGTAATATGATACAACCCGTATTCTTTTCAAAAATTCGAGAGATAATAGAAATACTCAGAGGATAGAAGGTTTTGCAGACTAATTGAAATTAGTCTTCCTTAGAAACCAATTTGACGTAGTGTTGTTTTTTGATTGCCTACCCTGTATATGATTTTGTTTGATACTCAAGTATATTTTTTTGAATGTTTCATAAACTCAATAGCTTTCCGTTAATTTTTTTTTCGCAGAAGGACAATCTCAAATTTTCTCAAATTAACCAATTATTTTTTTTGGAGTAACGAAATAACTAACCTCTCAGATATTCGCTCGAAACCTCTTTGTTGCATAGTTTTCAGTTGATGTCCATTATCGCACAGTAATCTCGATATGCTAGCTTTACGAATTTGTTGGAGTTGCTGCAACGTGAAACCAGTATTTTCGTTTCGATTCTCGAACCAAAACCTGTCTCCAGTACGAGTTCTATAAAATTGCTCTGTGAGTATTCGAAGGAAAGTTGGCCCTGCGAGTGTCCCCGGAACATTTACCTCTAAGGAACCTCCGACAATCAGGTCTACGTCATCAGGAGTTTCATACAAAGAGGCCAGTTTTTCTACATTCTGCAAAAAATAAATGTGATTGAAAAAACAGAAAATAGAAAATATCACATATTTTGGTCCAAAACACTAGTCTATGTTAATATAGTGAAAGTCTATTAATGACGTTGATATCAACTATAGGTTTCATTGGTGTCAAACCGTTCAATATATTAACAATAATCAGTTAACTAGCTTAGTGATCCAATACTTTTTCTGCAGAAAGGTTGGTTGGGTAACATGATCAATATTTAAAAAAAACAATTATTTTCATACTGACGTTTCGAATTGAATTAAATTCTTCATCAGGGCTCTGTAACAACGAATTTTCATAAACATACCTGCCATAAAACTTATACGAATAGTATCGTTTCAATTTAATAAGAAATGATGAGTTGTTAAACAAATTACTTTTCGAAAAGTAGTTTCTTCGTGTTAATATCACTATTTTAAAAACCATCAGACATATTAGATACAATAAAAAAAATTAAAAATACATTGCAACAACTTCGAGACTACACCAACACAAAACGTCATGAAACAAACGAATGGCTTTATCTGTGATTCTGATACTATTTTTATTCAGCCACATTACAGAATATCAATCTATTTGAGGCAGGTCCAGGACTTACAATAATACAATGAAATAATATAAAATATACATTCAAAACGAGACTACAATTTAAAATTGATAAAAAATTCATGTACATATAAATATTCTCTTATTTCTAACTATATAAAATTAAATTGAGTGGAAACTGCTTCCCAACGGCATGTGTTGTAGTGATGTGTTTATTATGAAACTATGTAGTTTTCCATGAACTCACACCGGCCTCCAAATACTCCGCTGCTGAGTAGAAGCAGTATGACGAATATTTTCGAATCAGTATCTTGAACTTCTAGGTGGGTAGTTCCTTAATATGCATGGCCAATTCATTAATAACTTCACGTCTAATGTATTGCGTTCGGAAGTCAATGAACGATGTCTAGTTGGTCGAATCAAGTTACAATTTCTTGTAGTATAATTATTTTTTTGAAGTTTTTCTTTATTTCTATGAATATCCAGCAAACAATCGAGGATGTAAATACATTTTAGGTTTTTAAATATGGGACGATAACTGTCATTATAATTGACTTGAGGTTTTATTCATAAAGCTTTTTTCTGGAGTCTAAAAATTCTCACAGAGTCTACAGCGTTTCCCCATAGAGTTACACCGTAATTAATGTGAAAGAAAAATAAGCCAAAGTAGGCTGTTTTCAAAACTGCTAGGTTAGCAAATCTGCTCAGTTTTCGTAATATGAAAAGAGTTGAGTTCATTATTTTACTTAGGTGCTCAATATGCGCTAACCATTTCAATTCCAAGTAGTTGAACTTCTGAATTGTTGGCAATCGTATTGTTGGTTGAAAAAACAATATTTTGAGTTTTGTTTCCATTGAGTTTCAAGCAATTAGGAACGAACCATGTTTCAGCTCTTCTCAAAACTGATCAAGTTTCTTGCAAGAAGCATAAAGGGAGCAATCATCTGCATGAAAAATACATTCGATTGGACACATGTAATGAAATATGTCATTGATATAGACAATGAATAGAAGCGGGCCAAGGATAGAACCTTGAGGTTCTCGATTTTAAAATAGCTGTTTATAAGAACAGCTTGTCTCCTACCATTCAAGTACGATTCGAATAATTTTCATGCAGTACCGCATATACCGTGTAATTGTAGTTTGTGCAATAATACTGTATGAAAAACACAGTAGAAGGCTTTGCTTCAGTCACACATAGTCACCGTATGTAGACCGCTTCAAAATCTTCGACTATATTGAGCGGCTTTTTAGATTAATTTCAAAAATTTTACCAAAAATTGGTATTATCCATATTGGACGGTAGTTGTCGATAGTATTTTTGTCACCTTTTTCAAATATAGGTACCACTTTAGTTAGCTTGAATTCATCAGTAAATTTTCCATTGCAGATGAGGTGGTGTCTTTTCTTTTAATCAATGACAGAAAGAAAAAGAATGTAGAAAGGGGTAAATTACTGAGGTATTTTACTTATAAAATTGGAATATGCAGTATTAAGGTCATCAGCATATCTTCTAGTGTTAACACTATGGCATTTGAGGATATATATCATTTCGCTCAAGAGTCTTTTGGATAAATATGGTTGAACATCTAGAATAGCTGGATGATCAAAATAAAAAATGTTTCTATATTACTTTGCAAGTTCAATAAAGGTTGTGGGGTTTTCTATATTTAGTTTCTTAGAGTTTCTCATGTGTTCTGAAATTCGTGTTTTAAGATACCGTCAAGCATTCGTGACAGTTTTCACAGTTCAATTTATACACTATATTAGATTGTGGTGTTTTTGTTTCGAGAAAAAATGCTTTTCAACTGTATTTTCATTCGAAAAGGCCACTTACTTTAATTTGTTCGGTACTGAGTAGCATTCCAGGTTATTTTCTATAAATAGAATTTTGTGATATTTGGATTTCACCTCTGTATTTTGGGAAGATGAACCTCTTTCTTTAATTATTTTTCTAATGAGGGCTCTAGGAAAATTATTTTTCACTAGGTAATTCTCAATTAATTGGAAATTTTTGTTATGGAAATCAGAATTGGAAATGGCAATTGCTCTTGATTTCAAATTCCTTATAATGTTGAATTTACTGTGAAAGTCATGTTTTGAAAAATAATTTAAGAATCTCTCAGAAAAAGTTGGTTTACGATACCAGTCTACCTTTAAAATTCGGTGTTCATCATTGGATGAAAATGATGAGGAGTATCTGATATTTCAGTTTGTGTATTTTTTAAAATGAGAGTAACAATATCGTCAACATATCTTTTGAAGATAGGCTATTAAAATGATTACTTTTTTATGCATATATTTTGTAGTTTTATTATGACCAAGTTTGTACAACTGGGTGACATACAATTACCCATTTTCAACCCAAAAATTTGTTTGTAAAAAGTTCCATTGTATTTACCTTTCAACGTGTGATTCCTAACACGGTTGCAAAGTCATCCCAGCTTTAACTAGATAAATTCTCTCCAGAAAAATTTATCAGGTTTCATAATCATCCCAGCTTCAACTAGATAAATTTTTCTCGAGAGAATTTATCTAGTTAAAGCTGGGATGATTCTGCAACCGTGTTAGAAATCACACGTTGAAAGGTAAGACCTCGTTAGTCCTTAGCTCGCACAAGTTTCTCAACTTCTGAGAGTTGTCGTTCGTATGGGGGCGACAGCTGATTATCGGAAAAACAGATTTGAACAGATTCCTATTTTATTTCGGCTGATAAAAAAGCTGAACTGAATAAGAGTAACCACATAAAATACCTTGGTGTTTATATTGGTGATAAATTAAAGTGGGGTATACATACTAATACACTCATCAACAAAATAGCATCAATTGTATTGTATACCCTCAACAAAATTTACACTGTTTATAAGAAGGCATTAAAAGTTTTGTATCATCTTATATGTAATACTCCAATGAACCCACTAAGTTCTTTGAAAGAACATTTCGTAATTATTTATTTAGTAATCAACAATAAAATGAAAAATATTTTATTTAAAAAAATTCAAGTCAACTATTTTACTTTCTAGAATCCCGAGGATGGCACTATTGATTTTCTAAGAATTAATTGATTCTTTTCCGAAACAAAATTCAAAATATGATTCATAGCCGGATCATCAAACCCTTCAAAAAAATTACAAATATCTTAAAGAAAAACTTGAAATATCAATGCCATTCAAACAAAATTGTTATGAGTATTCATTTTGAATTAACACGCAAGAATAAAAAATAATTATTCAACTTGCATATGCTATACTGTTGTTTCTACATCACTGAAATGATCAAAGTCATCGTGACTGTGTGATGTAATGCGACGCTGATTTACATCACTTACAAATGAATTGATCTCAGAATCAGAGAGACAGGGGCTAGCACGCGACAAGCTATAAAGGTTTCTTGACCGTTTGGGTTGTGGTCCTCTCCTGATCTGTTGATAAAGTTCATCTAGATCACTTACTGATACACTACTAGCTCTACTTTGACCATCAGCCCTACCCAATCTCAAGTCGTGAGAAGGGTTGATATATATTCGACGGGCAGAATTACCACACATAGATTCTACTACACTTTCGCTGAGCTCAGATGGCTTTTTATTACCTTCAATTCCGAAAGTACTGTGGCTAGATTTAGGAAAATATTGGTTTCTCCGCACACTATCTAATCTCAGATCGTTTATTTGACAGTAATTGGGATCATTTTCTGTCAGTATACTGAACGGACTATTCTCGCGACGAAATGAAGGGATAGCCCCACTTGTTTCAGTTAGAAAGCTCTCCTGGTTTGGTAACGTCTTTTCTGGACTAGTTTTATCCAAAATAGAATCAGAAATTGTTTCAGAACTGTATTCCAGAGTACACTGCTGTGAAATTGACCTCATGTTATTTTCGGCTTTTTCAGAAATTTGTTTACAAGGAATATTATGCTTTTTCTTCATTTTTTGTCTAATTAAATCTTTTTTCCCTAACCTCTCAGCATCGATGAGCATTTTTTCCGCTGGTATATTAGTTACCGAATCAAATTCATCAGCACTGTCTGAGAATATGTTAGGATTTGTCTGCTGAATCCTCTGTTTATGTTCTACATGAATATTTGTATTATTAACTTTGGAATTGGTTCCAAAAATATTTTGGTTGGAGCTGTTCCTCACTTTCAACCTAGGTTCTGAAAACATTGATGCAGTGTCACTGTTGATATCCCTTGGTGGCTTGGACAAATTATTTTTTTTCATCATATTCCTTTTTTGTCGTTTGAAAAACTTTCTTGCCACCGTACTCTGATGAGGATTATAAAATACTACAGCGGCGTTAGTTGGATTTTCTATAATGTTAGGAATGGTATTGGATCTATATTGCGCTCTATGGAGTACGACCAAGTTAACATTGTTTATTTTTGCTCCAGTCTGGTTGTCACTAAAACTTCCATTTAAATCCACAGCACCTTTCAGAATATTACTGGCATGAGAATTCGATTTGGTGTGACTCGAACTCCTGCTGGTTGATCTTGATATTATATGATTATCAATTTCACAAACCGGTGGCAACGGTAACGGCTGAATTTGTATTTGAGGAATATTAAGAATGGTATCAGAAATGCTTCTGGATCGAACATAACAAATTCGTTTACGTTTCATCCACCTCACTAAAACAACCCACTGGGTACGTACATCATTCCGTGCAACGCAATAGAAAAATAAGGTAAATGCTCCAAGAGTGGTTGCTAAAATAGCAAAAGCAATGCTGAATAAATCTTCTTCGAATGAGACTATATGGAAAGGCGGTACTGTAGCGAATGCACAACTGAGCCAGGTCATTATATAAATCACGAGAAAAATCAAATGGGCTTTTAGCTGTGCAGAAGGAGCATGCTCGGGATCTTCAACCTCGCTAGAACCAGTTTTAGTAGATACACTTCTGAAGCTTTGACTATCTATGTTTGGAAAGTTGGGCTCCAATAAATCTAAATCAACATGTTCCGTAGCTTGTGTGCCTTCACTCAAATGCCCATTAGTGTCAATGTTGTATATGGCACACCTTATTAATAAAAATAAAACAAAGATAAAAATCAACAGTATGAAAAATGGTATGTACAAAGCACTGAGAGCAGGTCCAGATCTCAGAAAGCAATGAGTTGATGAGGCATATTCATTCATGTTGATAGCAGCTGACAGACCACAGACGATTAATCCAATTCCCCAACCAACTAGATAAAGGCCCAATATCGGTTTCTGAATCGGTCGATCCGATGGCAAGTCATCATCTTGGAGACTAATAATATCATTTTTGCTCAGTCGTTTGTACATACAATTTACACCAACACACATCCAGAGGAGAGAACATAACGTAAAATAGTGCAGTATCATTCCCACCATTTGACAAATTTTTACATCTTCCGTCTGATAAATTCCAAACACATACATGAAACATAGCAGAGATATAGCTATCCACATGTTAATTAATGAATGCTTAGCTTTTTTGGGCATCTGAATACTCACATAACATAACAAATAAGTAAGAATAACTATAAAAAATGATGTAAATAAAATAAATGTTCCCACATATATGGCTGGATGTGACAGTTTGAACTTGCCACCAACGTTCATAGCCTCAGCATAGGTAACGTCTTGCAAGAGACCATAGTAACCAAAAGTTTCGCAAGAAAATACCACGTGATCTTGCAATTGATGCCTGAACTGACATCCTTCTGAGGACCATCCCCCGGAGCCATTATTTGAAGACGAGTCCCACCATACAGGAGTGAAAGGTGTTACTTCATACACTGGTGTGAATGGGGTTCGAAGCATTACAAAAATTGGTTCAGTAAGATTTTTCACGATTAGGTCCACTGAAAGTAAATTTTATAATAAGTTCATCGGATAAGATAAGGAAAGCTTATTTGAATATATTAAATATGAAAGTGAATAGAGTTCCTGCAACAAAAATTCTCGAATGATTTGATTCTGTCTCCTTTTAATGAAGCAGTATTGCTTAAAAATGAAATGGTGCACTCATGTTACTTTCCTCATTCCTTCAGAAACTGTAACAGAAGTTAATAATTGTTGGTTCTTTTCATTTTTCAATTTTGTCTCCCAATCATCAAAATAAGTATTGATAAAATTTATTTTTTTATTGGCAAATACACGTTCCTGATGAATAGGATATTTTTCTTTGAAAAATGTATAGTGGTGTTCAAGCAGTAATTATCATGGTGAACTAGAAGATTTGCCTTTTCTACACCTCATTACAATTTTTTTTTTTTTCAAATAAAAGGGGGGGAAAAAACCCCCCCCCCCCCAACAAAATATATAACTCATAATTTGCACAGATTTCATATTGAAATAACTTAGACAATACCAAGATACATAGAAACCGATCCGTTGATTTGTCAAAAACTCTCAATATGAGTGCAAAGAATTGCCCAACTTTGTACCCATGTTGATAAATAGAGTATTAAGAATCGAATTCTGTAACATTGGTTAAAAAACGGAAAGCCCTGTGCTGTTTTAGTTTTATCCAGCGACAGGATTCAGCAACATTCAGTAATCAGAATAGACCTGGTGTTATGGCCTACAAAGTATTCTTTGATTATTATAATCTTGTAGTTATATATAATAATACCAAAGTATATAAAAAAGTTAAAACTATATAGATTTTAAAAGTAAAAAATTAATAAATAAGTTCCACAAAACATGTTACTGTAACTATTGTTTGATAACTTCAATATGGTAAAACTATACTAAATCAGACTACTTTCTAAACAGTTGTCTGCATGTTCAAATACATTTTTTGTAAGCTTTTTTGAATTAACTCCTAGAAGCAATGTTTGTGAAGTCTACAGGAACTTTATTGTATTGCTGGATTCCTCTATAGATGGATGTATCCTGATTTTTCTTTGTTCTCATGTATATTTGTTTCAGTCTTACAGCATTTCTTGTATTGTGATCATGTGTATCTCCTACTGTTTCCATGGTGGTATTACATATGTTGTTATTTATTCAAGATTCCATGTATAAGATCAACTTGTTCAGTCCTAAGTATTTGTAAACTTCAACTTCTTTTAGTAAGTTATTGTTTATATATAACTGTATTGTTCCAGTTGCTTTGTTTTTGTGGCTTATCACCATATATACAATATTTTCAACATTTGCTAGCTTATTTATCAGTAGCCATTGATAGTATTTGTTCAGGTCATCATTCACTGTTTGCTCTAATGTTTCAAAACAGTTATTTGAATATACTAGTGCGGTATCTTCAGCAAAGGTAAAATATCTTGCACTTAAAACCAGCCATTTTCAGTGAGTGGACAGAAGATACAATATAGGTCCGAATTCTGACCCCTGTGGCACACCAATATTTATATTATACTCATCACTTTGATTATTTTCTGATTTTGTGTATAGTTTTCTCTCCGTTAGGTACGTTTTTAACAGTTTACAAGCAACACCTCTGAATTCCATATTAAACAGTTTGTTCATAATCTTATCCACTTTCAGAGTATCAAATACTTTTCTGAGGTCTATAAATACCATTTTTATATATTTGTCTATATTCATTTCAGAAGAGACATAGTCAAATATGTCCGTTGTTGCGCTCAGAGTATTTTTTTTCTTGAAAGCCATATTGATATGAGTCAAAGCAGAAAGTTTCACTAATAAATCTCACTATTCTGACTTTCTACACCCTTTCCACTATTTTAGAGAGGATACTTAACAGTGATATGGGCCTGTAGTTATTTAGCCTATCATGTTTTCTATTTTTATATATAGGTATCACTTTACCTATTTTTAGTTCCGATCGGAAGTATCCCTTTTCATAATGTCATTTATTAGCTTTACTAGGTCACTAATTTCATCAATAATATGCAGCAACTCCTCCTTAGTTATACCATCATATCCTGGTGCTGAATTATTTTTCAGAAAGTGAATTATAGTTGAGATTTCCTTTTTGTCAACAGGCTGGAGAAATATGGGTTTACTGTTTTCCTGTTCTATGAAGTTCAAATCTGTATCCTGTATATTGCCCGTGATTTTTCTCCTACCTCAGAATACTAAGAGAATTCATTAGCAACTCAGAGCTCATCTGTAATACAGGTTCCATCTTCTAATGTTATTTTGTCTATACTAGTTTTCCTTTTTGTTCTGTTGATATTATGTATGACATTATTGATGACTTGCCATATCTTTTTTGAATTACTTCCTGCTTTGTTCGTTTGTTTTTCAATCCAATTCCTTTTCAAGTACTGTCTCATTGTGTTAACCTCATTTTTTAAATGATTAAACCTTTGTTGGAGTTGGGCGATCCTTTTAGTTTTTTATATACTTTGTCTCTCCTTGATTCTGTCTAAAAACTCTGTTGTTATCCATTCATTTCCCTCTTTCACCTTCAGTATTGTTGTTTTTCTGTGCAGCATTTTTTTCCTCTACAATAATTTTTTTGTTTGAAGTTTTTTATTTCTTCATTATTCAGTCATAATGTTATGATTTGAGAGACAAGTTTCTTTGATGTTGATGCCACATCGTATTCCTTTATTTGTGAGGACATGGTCTATGATTGAATTTTCTATTAGACCTATACGAGTAGCTCCTTTTAGGGCAATTAGGTATTGTATTTCGAAACCATTACTCATAATTACCTATGACTCATGTCACCTATGATAGGACATTTTTCCCTGATTCTATCCAACCTGATGATGTTGAGTCCAGTCTCTTTAAGCGTTATTTTTGTTGTTTCACAGTATTGAATGCTCGTTTTCTTCACCATAAAGTATTCCCTGATGTACATATATAGCTGTGCCTCCACCGCTTGTATTTCGACATGAATGTATTGCTTCAAAGTTTGAAAGGTTAAAGTATGGGGTTTCATTTTCATATATCCATGTTTCTGTTAGTATTTGGGTAATTTTCTTTAAAAGGTATTAGGTTTTTTCGAAAGTTTTGTCCGTTTCAATGTCGTGTGTTTCTGTAGCTTCTTCATATCTCAATGAATATTTATTCAACTGTGTCGTGGTATATACTGATCGATAGGAGAATTTTGTACTCTATACATTGATGTACATTTTATTCAAAATTTTTAATTTTTTGTCTCTCTTCAGCTTATTTACTACATGATGTGGTAAAGCGATTTTCGGACTATTTTTTCTAAGAATTAAGATTGAACCAAAGGGCTACTGCAAGAGACCAAAAAACTAACCAGGCATTTGGCAATGATAGTGTTAATGAACGTAGGTTTGCGTTTTCGCCTTTCCAAAGACGAAATCCCATCAAAAAAAAGACCATGATTACTATATAGAGTTCAAAGGCTGGTGTGATTCACTATAAATTTCTGAAACCGGGCCAAACCATCACAGTAGTCATTTTGTAACGAAATCGACGAAATCTACTGACAATTGCGTCAGCAGCAGCCGGCACTGGTTAACAGAAGAGGTCCGATCCTGCACCACAACAAAGCCCGTCCACAAGTTTCACAAATCACCGTTCGAAATTTGAACAAATTAATCGTCGAAGCCCTGCCTCACCCACCATACTCCCCAGACCTTTTGCCAACCGACTACCATCTTTTCAAGCACTTCGATGATAACTTTCTCATCGGTAGAACCTTCGCCAAACCGGACAAGGCAAAAACTGCCTTCGTCGACTTCATCGAATTCCGAGCACACACTTTTTACTTATATAGACTTGTGTCGCATTGGCAAAAGTACACTGACTGAAATGGAGCTTATTTCGAATGAATTGAACAAGTGTTCACTGAGATATTATAGTTTAAAATAGACTCATTAAAACGAACATAACTTTTGAAACAACCTGTGTAGCATGTGTAATGATGGCAATACATTTTTGCGAAAAAATGCTTGTCAAGCAAACCAACACAAAGTAAGAGATAGTGGGCTTAATTGAAACTTAACGTTAAACCTATCTAAGGAATTTGGGTGAATTTTGAACTAAAACTGTAAAGCAATTATACTTCTAGTTTTCAGAAGAAATAATTTAATTCCAAAAACTTTCGAAATAATACTGGGAACATCCGCGAATTCAAAAAATTGCATTTTGGAAAACAATGAACAATTATTACCTCGTACCACAGGCGTCAACCCCCAAGTATAAGAAATAATCGTTCAGATCTTTATTTCATAAACCGTTATGTGAAAATCTTTCATGAGAGCAGTTTATTTCCAAATGCAAACAATGAAGTGTTATTTTGATACAGTCAAGCAGTATCACTTGTTGTGCGCTTAATGCTTCTGTGAAAGGAATACTGGAATTGATGGATCTCTTTATTAACGCTTTATAAAAAGATCCAACTGATTACACCAGGGACTTTCTATCTATCTTAGGCAAAAACATACTTCGAATGATAGAAATTTGGGATTTTTTGTAGGGACCTGTTGAAATACTCTTCTGACTGTTATAGCAATTTCCTAATTACGAATTGTATGTTATATTCACATCTATATAACTTTTTTATTCTGATTTCTTGAACATTCTTTACATTAGTATTACAAAGTATTACAAATAGTTGAATAGATACGATATAATTACATGTGTCACTGTTATTTTACTCATTTACTGGAAATTGAAAATTTTTTAGAATTTCCATGATAGCACTTACCTAATTTTACTCCTACCACTGCAGAAGTTACATCCTCCTTTCCCATTCTAATTTGGTCAATGGGAAATAACTTGTTTGTAGAGTGCATTGCTATCAGAATGTTGTATGCTTTACTAATCAGATTGAATTTCATTTCTAGAAGTTGTTGAAACAAACTAGCAGGTATGGTAACAGATGCATCTATACTTCTCCCATGAATACCTATGCTGTCTTGAGGGAAGCTAGGAACACACGAAAATAAAGAGTCTTTTCTGTTGTTTGGATTTAGGTACCAGGTACATTTCAGTCCTTGAAAGCCATCCTTTTTCACTTGGAATACCTCCATAGCTAGATTGCTCTAAAATTTTTTTTTGGAAATTACTCACACATATTTATTATTCAAAATTATTTAAAAAATACAAATATTGTGGTTATTATTAGCATTATAATTTTGCCTTTCAACCCAAAACCTCAATACGACCACTTGTTACAGCGTGGCGTAAATGGTTATTGGGTCCAAGAATCGTGTATCCTTAATAGAAGTAATGAGTCAAGAATGACAACTTTCTGACTTTAAATTTGGTAATATTAGAAAATAGAGGAGTCCTCAAATGATCAGAACAACTATTCCAACAAAATGGAATGGGGATATCAAGTGAGTTCGATTAGTAATTTGCAATATTTATTCTTGTTTTCTCCTCTTTTTTGGACAATCTTTGCGTCACATCGAGCTGATATCTTCATGTAAAATATTATCCTACTTTGATATTCAAGTAGTTCTACATCAGATAGTATCTGCTTGAAGGTGGAAAATGAGTATTTCCAATAAATTTGACACTTCCATTTTCCCTGTTGAATACAATATGGTATATCCCGATTTGTGATAAAACATCGGTATCTCTTCAATACTGTAGAAGTGTGGGAAATGATAAATACATTTTATGGATAGACTGACAGGAATTACAAGAAGGTCTTAGAAATCTAGCAGCAGGTCCTGCATATGGTGTCAGGTCAAGTGCTTAGTGACATATACAGCTGTGGGTAAAAGGTTGAATGGAAATAAAATAAATACGAATATAAATTTTCAGCCCCTTTCAATATTGCAGATGGTTATGGAGGATTTTTGCTCAAATAAGTTTTGTTGTACTATAACTGGTATCTAGTTTGATAGTATCTAAAGAAAAAATTATACTGTTTCTCCCATTTTAGACATTGGTCTTGAGGTTGATCGGTGTGGACATTAACAAGTATATGTGAATATAACGTATTCAAAAAACTCTTTAATTATAGATTTTCATACGACAGTTTACAAAACCGCGGCACAATACTGACTAAACAAATTCTGTCATACTTTTATAGTAATTTGAATCCTAATTACTATTACTGCCTAACAAATTTTTACTTGATAAATTCATCACATAAAATATTTACCTTTCTAGGAACAACTCATTAAACTGGAGAATAATGAATATAAGTTTTACCTAGGACCTATTGTCCATTTCCTCATTGAAAACTAAATTCAATTAAGCGGAACAATTCAAATATGTTTGATCAAGGAGCAATACTACCGAATTCTTAAATTTATTGATTTCTGAGCATTCCAAAAGGTTGAGTTTTGAACCTTTCTCTTCCAAATGCAATACGTCGTAATGTCAAAAGATGGTTTGCGAATGTTGAATTGGTCTTCTCGTTCGAAAAACTACTTCTGTGATCTTTTGTTCTTTTAAAGAAAGCTCTTCCAGTTTGGCCAATATAAAATTTAGGACAAGTACGAGTCAACTTATATACTCCCGATCTATTCGACACTGGAGTTTTGTCTCTATTGTTTTTAATGAATTTACCCAAACTATTATTTGTTCTGTAGACCACATCCAATGTATCTATCGTGTAGAAATTTGTCAGGTAGTAATATTCATCAGGATTCAAATTAATATAAAAGCATGACACAGAATTTGTTCAGTCAGTATTGTGACGTTTGATTCTATTGCATAACGAAACACGTGACGCGGTTTTGTAAACCGCCAAGTGGAAATCTCACATTAAAGTGTTTTTTTTAATACGTTAAAATGGATTTTCATCAAGTATTGGTCAGTTCTATCATAAATAATAATGAGATCGTCTTTGCTATAGTCTAACAATTGTTTGGTGACAAAATGTTAACGCCTTGAAATAAGCCAATCCTGACAGACTTTAACAGAAGTCTGAAACTCCACTTGCAATCTAGGTATTCAGTGTTTGTCAAACCATAAAGTGATGCCAACGACAAATTGCAGCGCACTCCCTTGCAAGAGAGTCAAGCAGCTTCATTCCTTCCAAGCCAATGTGGCCAGCAATACAGACCAAACACATAACTATAAAACGAAATGTATACATTTCAACTGTTCCTCCTTTCAAACTAATCAAATTTCTCAGTAACCATTTTCAAAGCCTGAAGGAATCGATAACAATACTGATAAACTTATTATCTTTATAGAATATTCCAATATACTTTTAGACAAGTATAACCTTTCTTACCTTGTGCAAATTAGAAGCACTAAGAACTGCAATAGATTCTGTTGCATTAACCAGTTTTTCACAAACCCTGTATTCTAAATTTGTATTCCTAATGTAAGTCATTGGAAGTTCCATCAAATTATTTGCAGAATCCATCAAAATACTACCAATGGTTCCAACATGCTCTGACGGTGCATATATAATGTAATTTTCAATTGTTTGGACTGCATAAAACAAATCCATTATATCTTTAAAAATGGAAATATTTGACGTATAATTTCTGAAGTGTTTAGCACTCTCCTCTATACTCGTATTGACTTTAGAAAACTGCAGAAGAATTTTGGTGGTATCCGAAATGTATGAACATTCAGAGGTATTTAAATTTGACCATTCCCCATTATCCTTGCAAGTGTAAAAAACTTTTTGATATTTTACATCATAATTCAAGTTCAGAGATTCACATGGTATAGAAACTGTATTATTAACAATTGTTCGGGGCCAATTGTACGTTCCTTTGTTGTTGGAAGTGAGTGTCATCGGACAGTATTTGGTATCATCAGATATGACAACAATGGCTACACTCTTAGAATGATTCCCATGTATGGATATGAAAACACAATTCCATATTCCAGTATGCTTTTTTCTCAATCTAGGAACAATAAGAGTGCTAGATATTCGGCCTGCACTTCCCAATGTATCATTAATAATTCGAATATCAGAAAAATTTAGCTTTGAGTCAGATTCGAGCCAGGTCCATTGTAAGCCAAAACGCAAGTGTTCCTCGGGAGAATCTGATATACTTGGAGCATCGCAGCGAAGGGATAATGGATCTCCTTCGAAAACAACTTGGTTTTCATTAGGGCTCAGTTCAATGGCAAACGAGCCACTATTACTAGCAGGTGATCTGCAGTGAATATCATCGCCAATTCTTAGTTTTCGTAATGGACGACCTTTGAATGTTGATGGAGATGAACATTTAGGATTTGACACAAGTTTAACTTTTTGCTTCTGACTATAATCGTGAAGCCATAATAAACCACAGTCGCAATTGAGGGGATTATTTGATATGTCCCTGAAAAATAAACCAATTATTCAGATACAGCTCTAAATTTTTCATCAATAAAATACATACAGTTGTTCAATCTTTTCTAGGGGCTCCAATGTGCCCAAAATAATGGTGCTTATTTTATTTCCATTTAATTTCAGTCTTTCTAAATGCCTCAATTTATCAAAAGCTAATAAATCAATATGGGTTACTGCATTCTCAGATAAATCTAGTCTCCTCAAATTTGGAACTTCACTAAACTGATGCGGCTGCAATTCAGTCAACTGGTTTTTACTCAAATCTCTGAAAAAAATGAGCTGCATCAGTGGATATTCATAGAATTGACACACACAACTCACAATTTCTGGAGGGTAATTAGTTCCACTTTGGGTGAGAATGACTGAAGGAGGTTACCAGACAAATTCCTGAAAAAAGTTTGTGATGATCAAAAAATTTGGCTAGTTATATAAAACGATCAGTTTTTGTACCAACTGTACGTAAAATCTGACAAGTAGTCAGAGATAAATACTTTCCTTTTTTTTGAGTAAAAATATAGTTCCATGAAATTTAGTCAATATTATAATTTCACAAACAAATAAGTAATGTGTTGAAAGTATTTAGTGACAAGAATATGTTAGAACTGTGTTCTCAAAAATAGTTAAATATACATGGTCCAGCTAATCCAAACCTTGAATTTGGCATTATAATCCATGTAGAAACGTGATAATTCCTTCTACTTACTGAAAGAAATTTTATTGACCTCAAATTACAATTTCTGTTACATTCGAAAATATCTGCAATAACAAAATTTGCTTAGGTAAGTCCTACATATAATATAAAAAATATACATCCACTACATAAGAAAAAATTTCACACTACGACGGTTATTACTCACATAATATAGACATTAACAATATAAATTCACAAATATACACACATATACATATATTAGGACCACTGACGATTGAATACCTACCTCATCAATTTTATAGAAAGCTTTGGTGACAAATGAATTTTTTACTTTGAACTTTAATTCTTTTATACGAAGGTCTT
>WOGR01001247.1:0-20588 GCA_015342045.1 Leptinotarsa lineolata | reverse complement strand
TTAATACACTCCTTTACTGTATTGTTGCGAAAGCATTCAAAATTCTCAATCTCTCTGCCAGCGTAAATCCTATTTTTCAATGTCCCCCTTGGAAAATAGTCCAAAATAGTAAGATCTGGTAATCTTGCAGGCCACTTTATTGGCCCTATTTGTTATCCATTACTTTTTCTGCTTAAAAGACACATATAATATATTTTTGTTGTAGATTTGTTTCAGATAATCATAAAAGGATTTGCTGTTTGGAGTTCATTGTAGAAAACGCTCAGAGCAATGGAAATGTGAAAAAATATGAATAGGTACCTGAAAATGAAAAAAAAAACCTTCGAAAAACCCTACGGTACATTGAAAGACGTGAAAGTTGCTATTGTGCTTTTATTTAAATCAGTCAACCAATTTCCAGGGACGTACTTTAAAAAGGAATAATTCACTCAATTATAATAAAATATTACCGAAACATCCCAAAATATAAAATTAAATTTAATCTCTCAGTAAGAAGCGAATATCGACGATCCAAAAACTACAACAAAAATACAGGACCGTATTTAAAAATTCAAAGATGAGGGTTGCTAAAGTCAGATGACACCCCGTATTAAAGATTCATGGATATATTCTGATAGCCCTCATCAAGTGCCAATAGCAATATGTGGACAGATTTTCAATATGTCTGCGAATAAAGAAGATACAGACAAAAAAATAATTTGGGATTTTTTGTTTTTTTCTGTATATCTCCAAAACCAAAAGAGCTATATTCGATTTTTTCACATAATTGAAAACGCCTCTGAAGTACGTAACTTTGTCACGATATAACTGACACTCTATCTCTTACTGTTTACGAGATACCCATGTACAGAAACGAATTTGAATAGCCCTGTATATTCATCGTTCCCTTAATCTCAATATCAGGATGGATCAATCAGTGCTTACCTTCACAAAAGTCATGTTTATTTTTTAATCCAGTGGAACAGTTCACCACTCAATCACTAATTAACGAATGATAGGAGAAATTTGTAGTTTATTTATATATGCTTTCTTCATGCGGCTAAGATAGAGACGTGTTCAGCGTATTTCCAGTGCGGTGGAAAGAGAGGAAAGTAGGTTAGTTGATGCTACATTTGATGGAAGAACATGAGTTTTCTATACTCTGCACATCGGTATACGTTGAATAAATTAAGAGTGATCGATGGATTTGTCGCGTTTGTCCATTCACAAAAACATTCTACTGTCCACGCATAATGAATTTTTCATCGGTTTCTGGTTATTGTCTGTTTCTATAATGAATATATTGTTGGAGGTTTGATTTGATTCAGTTTTGGAGTTTTTCCGTATATTATTAATTCGTACAATTATGGAGAAAATTTCAGAAAAACATACCTATTAGTGCAGGTATACAAAAATTCAAAAATATTGCACTCAAGTCTTGTAAAAAATAAATATAAGCAGATGTTACTATAGATATAAAAAATAGCTTTCTTATTTCAATATAATTTTATACACAATATGTATCCGTGGTTTCTCGTCATTATATTTTTAGTGATTTATGAGAATTGGAAAGAAATTTTGAATTTGAATTCAAAATACTTTTTCTTCAATCTAGGAGAAAGTAAATATAATTTCAATAAATTGATGAATGAGGCCCTTTATTACGTGGTAAGAGATCATCATGAAAAATGAGAAACGAACATTTTCTATGCTTTTCACCACTTTTATTCGTAACTTAAGTTACTGCAGTTTCGTCCTATAAGGATATTTTTGTAAAAGTTTGAAATCGCCCTTATAGGAAGAAACTGCAGTAACTTTAGTTGCGAATAAAAGTGGTAAAAAACGTAGAAAATTTTCATTTCTCATTTTTCAGAATATTATTTCGATGATCAGAGTTGTTTTGGAAATGTTTTCTATCCAGTGATTGATTTTCCAAACTTCATGGCGTCTTATTATGAAGTTTTAGGTAACATGAAAGTATGACTTCAACAAAATATTTTTTTAGATACTGGAACAGACAAAAATGTCTGGAATTTCAGTTGTCGTGGTATTTTCAACCTCAAATGTTTTTATATATTCACACATTTCTAGAGATTTTTTGGATTTGAATAAAGTAATAAATATTATGGATCATTTACCTACATTTGGAACGTACCTATGTGAAATAGTTCTCAAATATGAAACAGTGGAATAAATCAACAAAAGTGGGTCATATACACGTGAATACATTATCTTCTGATATATCATCTATGCTCATATAACTTTTTTATTATTGGAGATAAAAAACGAAATTTGGAGTTTGTGTAATATAGTTCAATTTCTTCTTTTTGACATATTTACTTGCTTTGCCGTACTTCCGTTTTGATTGTAAATGAATAAGTAAAAATATATAGAATGTCCCATTTAAAAATTGAAAATTGAGGTAATTTCCGGTCAAACTGAAAGTACGGCAGAGCAAGTAAATATATCAAAAAATGTGAATTGAAGTATAATACACAACCCCTAAATTCCCAAATTCCGTTTTTCTATCTCCAATAATAAAAAAAAGTTATAGAGGTGAGCCACCTTAGAGAATCACCCGGTATACATATACGTACATGTATATATAAAAATACATATAGAATATACAAGTCGAAATATAGAAAAATTCTAAGGATATTCTCAGTGGCGGCATTCACAATGGAGGACATCCGATGTTTCGGAATTAGACATTTGCCTTATTCCATCTATCTTCAGCCCCAATTTGGATAACATCATAAGTTGAAGCACTTAATTCACTAATAAAATTACGACTTTGTCACCAATGAGTTGAATATATTCATGTCATCCATGAAAGTACGTAATGACTTTCATTAGCTTATTTGATTTATTTCTAGCTATAGGAATCTTGTTTAAATTGGAAGAGGTATATTTTTTAGTTGAGATAAATTTTTTTGAAAGATAGGTTCTGGCTTTCTACTTTTCCATCTTCATACAAAAAGAAATGTGGAAATATTTCAAAGAAAGGAAGATAGCAATTGATTTATGTCAATTCAAGTATAAACCAAAACCTTTTTTTCCCAAAAAATTATTATCTCCAAAAAAAGATTCCTCTTTGAATATGAACAAAATTTTCAAATTCATTCAGCAGTATTCATAAAAAAAGTATTTTATATAGTAGGCTACTTATTGAAATAATGTTGAAATATCAATGCGTTTATGAGAAGCAATTACAACTTCACTTATTGTTTTCCTAGTCAAAACTCTAATTGAGAACTAAACAATCCAATTAAAGATATCATGAAATTGCTCTTGCTCAACTGAATTCAAATAAATGACGAACATACTCTGAAATACTAATGAAGTTCCATATCGTGAATAGTTTCAGATTTCAACACTTGTGTCGAAGTGCTGACTGGCATTTTCAACTTTTCGAACAAATCAACAAAAATTTGAATAAAATAATCATTAAACGTGAGGAAGTGTTACAGTTTGTAACTGTAGAAAAAACTTTTACTTGTTTTCTTCATCGGAACAAGCCTGAGTGGGCAGTATTATAGTCCACGGACGATGTTCTTTAAATGAATCACTTTTATGTTATACTCAATCAGAGATATGAATGATCGTTGAATTTGTATGATTTATTTGATTCATAATTTACATATTTCATTAATGATCATAAATAATTGTGATGGAAAAAAATGCTTTGCTAACGTATAGGTGGTGCAGAAAATGAATAAATTTCAATTTGAGGTTCTATTTTTTGTTTTTGATATGGAATCATAATAATAATAACGTTTATTTGACAAGTAACAGGTCAGCCAAACATTGGCAATATACTCACGACTGCCAGAAACTCCAGAGAGTAGTTTCTGAGCACTGTATGTAATAGAACATATCCCCTAGTTTATAAAAACGCAAGGTAACGAGGTAAGGTAAGGTAAGAAAGTTGAAGCATTAAGAAAACACACTTGCGTTCTAGATAAAAAGTAACGTAAGGTAACGTCGGTAAGGCAAGGTAACGCCGGTAAGGCAAGGTAACGCAAGGTAACAAGTTGGTTATTTTTAACTTTATGCGTTGCGTTCTTACCTCCGACCAATCAGAAAGCGCCATACTACGAACTTTGACGGATATATTCGAATGGTGTAAAAGCAATATCACCAGATAAACTTAAACGTCACATTGTGAAATTTGATGGATATAAATACAAAAATTGCCGCGATCGTGTCAATAGTAAGTGTGTGCCTTTTACTCAAGAGAAAGAAACAAAAAAGAAGGTGGTTTAATGTTAGACCCATTCTGGAAAGCAGAAACACTCAAGGCCAATTTCATTAATTCGAAGAATGAATGTACACAAGAATGAACAAAATATATTTTGAACATTTAGTGATAGTGTTGGCGCCTTCATTGTTGAAAAAAATGTATGGATCGATATCTCCAGAAGAGAAATTAGCTATAACACTCCAGTGAAGTGAATTGTTGAAATTGAAAATTTGTATCTAACAAAAAAATAATTAGCTATTTATTGCAGGAAACTTCGGAACAGTCGGTAGCGTGGGCATACCATTTGGAAAAGACCACATCGTCTTTTAATGTCACTTTCAATGACAGTTGTACAAAAACTCCTTTTTTTATACCTCATACAAAATGTTTGATAATATTTTTATGAAAGACGTCGTAGCGCCGCCATATCGAATTTGGTAGAATTCAATAACAATTTTCGATAAAAATGGCCACTTGTATTATATCGTTAAAAAAAGAATTTTATCCTAGCAAATCCCAGTTTCAATGAAAACTTTCTACTTAGGTTTATTTTCGGGTTGAACATGTATAGATTTTCAATTGCTTTATGAGTAGTAATATCAGCTCTTAGAAACTGTACCTTCGTTTCGAATTTCAAATTTCCAACTTCTTAAACAACTGAATTGCGCCAAGTACAATGAATTTCTTGTCACCCGATATTCAAAATAATTCAAGTTGCGGTTAAGCTAAAAGAAATTGCAATTTGTACAATAGAAGATGGTTCGGAACCTATTATAATATCATCAACAAGCATATTTCACAAGATTTTTTTCATTTTATAAGAAAAAAATGGTATTTGTTCAATGCCAACTGGGTGAATTTCCCATTGAGTATATTGTCAAATCTCATAAAAATGAAACTAGAAGGCTGTCTTCCATCGTGTTATAAAAATCTTACACACTTTGTACATAGCACCCACAAACTGTTGAACTAAAATGATTATGATTTCAAGAATTTATCTACAAATTTGGTTTTGGTTTAAAAAAACTACTTTTTATAAGGTAAACTAAAACTTTCATGGAAAATAAAAAATTACTTCTACAAGAACCACGTGGATCATCTTTAGACCATATACACAAAGTTTCAGTGAGTTGGAACCATTTGGAAATATTTTTAATATGAAATTCAGGACAAAAATTTATTTTTCAGTTCTGCAAGGACTGAAACCTAAAATTGAACCATCGATATCCAATTATTTTGGTCGTATGTGAGGTTTGTCGGAAAATTCTTATTTTGCTCAAGAAAAACAGGTTCTACGCTACAGCGATAAAACTGTCAGCAATGCAATTAGCATAGAATCGACTATATCTGGGTGGATCTATGCCATGTTGGTAAACAGAACTGCAGCTACGACTCTTCAAGACCATTAGGTTCAGGGTCACCAGGGGCTGCCCTCAAGATGGGGTACTATCTCCCCTCTGTGGTCGCTCCTGTTGGATTGTCTGTTTGATGCCCTCGTTAGAAGAGGAGTAAATCTGAAAACTTATGCAGATGACCTTGTCATCTTGGCGATAAGGAGAGCTTGTAATATCCTTACAGTTGGTGCCAGAGAGAGCAGATGTCTGTCAACTCCAGCAAAACTGTGATAATCCAATTCACCAGAAGGAGAAAATTAAACGATTCAACGCCACTTTGCCTCAATGGTGAGATCATTCCATAGGGAACGGAGATGGACTATCTTGGCATTGTCCTTGATGAAAAACTCACCTGGAACGCTCACTTGGAAAAAGATTCACACAAATTCAAACTGCCCCTATGGACATGTCGAAGGATTTGTGGTGAAACTTGGAGTTTAGGTCCTATAAAAATCCATTGGATATATGTGATGATTGTTAGCTTATGGAGCAATCGCCTGGTGGTCGAAAGCTTTACAGAAAACGGCTCAGGCGGAGCTCTCTGGCATACAGAGACAGGCTTGTTTAGGTATCTGTGGTGCCATCAGTCGAACCCGTCAGTGGCCATAGAGATTCTTCTAGAACTACCTCCTCTCCACATTTATCTGGAGAGAGAGGTTAGATAGACTCCATACAGACATATGCACATCGCCAATTGCACAAAGTAATCTAATGCAGAGTACATTAGAATGCTGGCTGACTCAAGAAGTCACAGCATTCTGGAAATGACCCCTGACTTTATGCCTCCAACTGTCAATTACGAACTGCCTTATACAGTACTTTTCCTGAGAAGAGAAGACTGGATCCTCCGAGATAAAGAAATATCAAGAGCTGATAGTTGTTGGTTCACAGATGAATCAAAAACACGTTCAGGCTTTGGTCGTCATGACTGATGAAAAGTGGATCCTTTACGACAACAGGAGATGTTCAGGATAGTGATTGAACACTGTTGAGCCACTCAGGCACTTCTCAAAGTCGAAACCTACCAAAAAAGACCATGGTTACTGTTAGTGACTGGTGTGTTAATAGTAATAATAATAATAATGAGGTTTATTCACGGATTTTTATGAATAAATTTCACATATACACAGTAATACAACATATATATAGTAATTCAGCATATAGATAGGTATATAATGAATTGTAAATAGACACATAATAAAATTGATTTGTGAATAAACAAGTGCAAAATCACTGAAGTAGTCGTTACGCTGCTTGTGTGTGATGTTCAAAATACTAAATGAAATTAAAAATAAAATTTGTCACAGTAATGTGTTTGGCATTATTGTTGGTAAGTAAAAGTATATTGTCATATTCGGTATATTGTCACAATCATGTGTTTGGGTTATATTCGGTATATTGACACTTTCGGTTTGTTTCATTTCGATAAATTATGAAAAAAGGTACGCCCATTTTCCATTATCCATAACTTAAGCTCACTTTTATAATAATAAAGGTTGAAAATATTTTTTAGGTCTTCTGGTATCAACGACCATAATCTGGGCGCGACATAATTTGTGTTCCTGGCCAACTGATTCACTGTAACTTTCTTCAACCGGGCCAAACCTCCACAGCATAGCCCTATTGTAGGGAAATCAACGAAATGTGACGAAAATTGCGTCAGCAGTAGCTGCCACTGGTCACCAGAAGAGGTCTGATCCTGCTTCCCGACAACGCCCGTCCACACGTTTCACAAATTACCGTCCGAAAATTACACGAATTGAGCGTCGAAGTTCTGTCTCACCCACTATACTCCCCAGACCTCGCGCCAATCGACTACCATTTATCAAGCACTTCAATAACTTCCTCACCGGTAGAACCTTCGCCAATCAGAACCAGGCAAAAATGGCTTACGTCGACTTCATCGAATCCCGAGTACAAATTTATATGCAGGCGAAATTATTCGACGTTGGCAATAGTTTACCGATTCAAATGGCGCTTATTTATATTGAATCGAATAAGTATTCATTGATATATCACAGTTCAAAGTGGACTCATAAAAACGGCCAAAACTTCCAAAACAACCTAGTACCTTACAATTCCATCTCAATTTCAATTATGCACATTCAATACTAGAAATATTCACGATCATATTCCGAATCATTCATTGCCTAATTTGATAAGTACATAAATTCACACATTCCACTGTGAAACTTCCAAAATATATTCATGAATTTACAATCAATCTGGGCTATGTATCACAACGTCAATAGCTAGAGGCTTCGTTCCATTCTCTGACATTCCATTAACATGGTAATGAGTCAAAATCAAACCAGTTCCCTCCTTACACAACTCCATTGGATTATCTCCAAGTGTCAGTATCGGCCCAAAGTACTTCTGCCTGATCTTGTTGGACAAAGTAGAAGCTGCAACGGTGTAGCTGAGACTAGTGAAGATATTGGAAGCGACCCAGATGATGATCTGGTCTCCCGGACTGAGGATGTTGGGCTTGGTCTCCACGTAGGTCTTGGAAGATATGGTACCCTCGTCGTTGTCGTCGCCTTTGTCTTCACGGTTATCATCTGAAGTGAGATGAGCGGAGTAGGGGTGAGTTTTTTCGTCGTCCAATTGGTTGAGGTGACAGCCGGCTACTCGCCCTGCTAACAGCACCATCACAGGCTTAGAGTCAGTGGTCTGGAGGTTAGTTTTGCTGCAGTAGCTACTGTAAATTGAGAGAAAATCTACAGGTTTATGATAGTTAGCTATTTGAAAGTATAATTTAATTTGTTCATTCACGATATTCTGTTTGTGTTTTTGAAGTTACTCGGATTAACTTTTGACATAACCCCATCGTCAATTAAGAAATCATAATTAATCTGAATGTACTGACTTCAGATTGTAACGAAAGGATGAACCCAAAATGTACGGTATAGTTTTTGATCCAAAAAAATTTGTGACCGGATGGTGTCCATTTTTTCGGCCAAAAAATATCCAGATCCTAAAATTACCCGCGAGCGTGCCAGTATCATCAACCAATGACCACAGCTATTCAGTTAGAGACCACTGAGTCCAGGAATCTTGCTCCCTGACAAGGTGTAACAAAATAAAAATGACAGCCTCCTGTATTTGTCCCGTACAAATTTCTGACATTTTGAAGCTAGCCAAAATGGTCCTACCCAGAATAATCTTGAAATTAGAGAGAACCCAGCGAAGACATCTTTCTATGAAGGACTCCAGCAATCAGAAAAATCATCTCAACAGAATGGTGTGAGTAGATTCTGCGAGTTTGGAAAGTAAATCCCAATATTTCATCCTTTTTCCGGACGATATCCTTTCAGAGGCAGAAATCTACTGGATGAATTTTATCTCGTTTCAATGGACAAGGAGGACTATATTAGTTTTATCAGCTTCTATCGCAGGGGTACCACAACTGAGGCTGCGTTGTGTCAGTGGATATGGGTTAAGGCCACGCATGAGGTTATCCGATACCTGACAGCAGACCCTGCACTTGGTATCGGTACGGTAGACGATGGAAGACAAGAGGGAGGCAAAGGTCAGATTCTTGGATGAGTTGGGATTTTAAATGATTTTTCAGAAGAATCCACGGACTGATTTGATACATGTGTTTTTTCTATCTCGGTAACAGAGTTCTGTTCACCTCATTCAGTGTAGAAAACCAAGCCATGTTCATCGTCTACTCGGATAGCTACCTTGACAAAAATGCACCGATATTTAATTTTTCATGGCCATGAACCATGCAGAGGAGAAGTTCCAAACTACTAATGACTTTACAGGCTCTATCTAAAAGTGTTTTTTATGTAAAAACTTCAATCGCAAAAGTCTACGGTCTAACTGTTGTCGGGGAATGTATAAGCGTTCAATGGACAGTTTTGGATGCAAACATTCTTAGTTTTCAACCCCAAGAATGCAATGCCAATTGACTGACTAAAAGTTGGTAAATATCACTTTTGAAAACAAACTTTAGAAATCCTGAATATGTTTGACTTTTTGAACACCGTGAATATGTGATATCTCGTGGTTTAATGGTTTATATAATATCGGAAGGAAACAGCTTGTTTTAAATTTTCGCGAAAACAATGTCTAATGAATGCAAATTACACACTAGTAGCAGTATTTCATTATCTCTTACCAGACTTTTACTCACCTAGTTCGCGGAATAATGTTGGAAAAATCGTGATTGATAACGTTCAATAGAACAATGCACTGCGTTACGCCGTATCTGACATCTCGAGGATAAAATTCTAAGGCACTTCTTGCATCCAGCTGTGTCAGAATTATAGGAACTTCCTTGTGTTCGTATTTGAAGTGTGACTCCAGTGTGAATAACGAGACGAATTTGTTACAGTCTGCTTTTGGACATTGGAGTGGTCTGAAAGAAGTGAGAATTTTTTTCAAAGGTACTTTACCGAGTCAATAAAAATGTACCTAAAATCTTCCTTTCATATATGAAGTTTCAATATTCCAAATGATGAATAAATAAAAGTATCACGCTACTTAAAATTTTCGAAAAATGTATGTTTACGGCAGATATTATATTGAAACAAAAGTTCCCAAAGTTGAATTCGGAATCTTTCAAGTTTCTATCACCTAGTAATTCATTAATTGAATTATTTAAATATGATTCGTAATCAGTCTTCGATGACCAATGCATTGTACAATACTATGTTTATGTCGACCTTTGAGATTAGGGAGCCTATTGGCAATCTATCGCCTTGCGTGGAGAAGTCACACCTCAGCTGAAAGTAGCAATTCTGGAAGCAGCACTTTACGAAGTCCATGATTGCTTTCGCTGGTATCTTCATTCTGTTTGAACGAATTTGATATTTCTTCTCAGGTTTTCAATATAAGTATTTGTAAAAACTCGTCTACAATTCATTTTGAATAGTGATAACTAAAAACCCATCCTTTCCACATTTTGAACCTCTGCACATTGCTTGTGCATATAGTAGAGTACATATGGGGATTTTTAAAAAAATGTAACTCATTATATACTCAACACTTCTTTTCAAATTTGAGGAATATATATTTTTAAATTATATGAAGATACATTGAAAAAAAAATTACTCTTTCAAGATCGTAACTGAATTAGGAAACGAGCATTTGCGATTTGAGTGAATTCTAACAGAACGATTTGAGGTGTTTTTTTGAAACTCAAAAAAGCTATAACTCAAAGAGAAGTCGACATAAAAAAAATTAATGCGCAACTTCGTCCCAATTTAACCATCTTCGTATCTCTCACAGTTTCTGGGATCCTAATAGTGAGGATCGAATCTGAAACACCCTGTATGTGTTAACACCCATTTAGGTATTGAATATATCCATATTTTATACAATTCAATAACAGTAACCTACACTGTAGGAATATCTTTTATCTTCCTATTTTGAACTGTTCTGATAGACAGATATCTTAGAAATCCTTTAGAAACGACGTTCGTTAAGAAAACAATAATATTTTTTTTAATATCGAATGATATATTCATATTTTGTACAAAAATAAATGCAGTAGTAGTTACTGATAACTTCATTATTGTTTCAATGGATGCAATTCAATTTAAGGTCAAGTTAGAACTCTGCTTCACTTTTTCCTACATTATTAAGCAATTGAACTGAAAAAAAAGAAACAAACCTCTTCGAAAGAGAAACCACACTGGGACTGCCGCTTTTGACTGGTGAAATTTGTCGAACGCGATGGGAGAAGACTTCCGGATAAGGAAACATTTTATCTCGAAAATCATGGGACTGTTTAACTTTCGAGTCACCAGAGCCTGAAATTGGGTGGATCATCAGTAGAGTCTATTTAACTTCCCTTTATCGCCACCTCATCTTCATCTGATTCACCATCACCTTACCTGCACATAGTCTTTTGAAGCAATCAGAGCAGTATAAAATATTATCTCTTCCTTCCGACATACATCTCCTATCGAATTTATCTTGACAACCAACACAAGTGGCCATTTTTCCGGGGCTTTCCATTTTGGCTCTTTTTATTTTGACAATTTAAGTCATTCACTGTTTGAAAACGGGATAGCGTCACACTGTGACAGAAGTAATTCGCTCATTATCAGTTTAGGTCAAATGATCCTTGCAACTAACGAAACATACTTCTACGGAGGAGAGGAGAAATTCTTCTTATAATAATCAAACTGTGATTATCACCAGTTATATTTACTAATGAGATACCAACACGATGAATGATGAATGATCATTATTATAAATATAGAAGCACTTACCGCCGCGTCATCAAACTAGCAAAAGATACCTTTTACCGGGATATGAATTATCGTTGTATCGCCCTCAAAGGTAACTATATTGAATACTGAAATCAAATTTTTTGAAAAAAAATGTTCTTTCTATGTGAGCCTACGAACTTTTTATGCCAACGTTGAGTATACGCTTGTTTCTTCTTTCATAAAATAACTGACCGATGTGATCGGAATTCAATCTGATTGTTCCTTTTTTCGCCGGCATTGAACCGATTGATTCCATCAAACTATTGTCATCTGTGTACATAGATAAACTCCATCAGTTACATAGAAACCAAAACCGATGAATCTGATGAATTCTTGATAGCTGTTCACAGCCAACTAGTAATGGGGGATAATCAAGACTTTGTTTCCATTTTCTGGGAGTATTTTTCATCTTTATTTGTAAGTAATGATGAGATATGCTCGAAATATAGGCACTTTGTTAGTATTTATTACAAACAAATCTTGAAGATTTCCATAACTATCAAAAAAAGCATCAATTATGTGAGCATTCCTCGTTGAGTAAGTAGCCGAAATAACTAATAGCTCACACCTCCATCAATCATAGATAATCAATTTCATACGTTTGTTTGAAGGTGATTGACAATGTTTTGGGGTGAATTTCATCAGTTCGGACTTCCGTTGTCTAATATTATATAAAATGATTTGAAATCCCTGAAATAACCAATACAATTGAAAATTTAAAAGTATCTGAAAATAACAAATATATTGCAAAAAAACCCTGAAATGAATTTTACAGTGAAATGAAATGCAAGTGAAAAATTGAACAAACAAAACAAAAAAGAAATAAAATTGAAAATGTAGCGATTCCAAGCCATGTTACTTCACGACGTTTCGATTGTTAGTATCGTCTTCGGGTAATGACCCGGGTGATCACTCGACTATACTCTCATAAGAAGCTTTCACTTCAAAATTGTCGTATTGAAATAAATTCTCAGTGAAGTTATTGTTTGAAGAGTTCTGACTTTGTTTATAAAAGTTACCTTAAGAGACTCACTCTGTTACATTTTCTTTCATCAGAATATGACGTGCTAGTCAAAGATTTTTCAACAAGAATTGATCCCACAATATGGTCATTCAGAGAGTCGATCCGATATTGACTGTCTAGTAATATGGCGACTTCCAAAAAAAATAAGAGAAGAAATCACAACATTATTATCTATTAATCAATGCTAAACATCAAAACAAACTAATGACATTGACCATGACAATAAAAATACAGTTTTTGAGACAAAAAAGGATTGTTAACAATTTCGGAATGATGTGTTAATTGGTGGTTTTTAATGTTGATATTTATAACCAGAGATCGGATTTCATTTTTCAACGATTCTTATGTAGCGAATTTAAATCAATTTCCTCACTTGACATTAGAAAATATTGAGATGATATTTTTCTTAGTCCCATTTGTTACTTTCAAAAATCAATGTGTTTCCGAAGAATTATCCAATGCAATTCAACACCGCTTTTATTCAAAATATATCTAATGCTTCAGGAAGTGTATCTACAGTATGTTACTTTATATGCCTTCCGTAAGTTTTACTTTCAATCCCAATGAAATAATTTTTGGCTGTAAAAGTATCTCATTTTGGTTTTTACTAGAAGTTTCAACACTAAATGATTTCTGATAAAACTTGAAGTTTACAAATAGTAACAGAGAAGTTTTTCTATCAGAACCCCAATTGATGGTTACTTAACTATATCTATCCAACAACAAAAGCAACCCAAACAATGATAGATGCGTGATTGAAGCATGATCGCCACGCAAGTTGCATCTATTGGGTAAAGTAAACAAACCTCCTTACGCTGACTAGTCAGATTTAACTCTAATCAGTTTCGTTGTAACGCCTGTGGTGTGTACACATACAGTATTTTAAAGTCTAAAATTTTCAAAATGTCAAGTACTGATACGGCTGAAAAATCTGCTAATTTGTGTCCCTACACTTCACCTAAAAAATTTCCTATACCCAGGCGCATACAATTAGGAAAAAAATTCGCTCTTTCCAGCTTCGTCTGGGATATCACGTGCACTCTGCATGATAATAACTCAAGAATAAAATGATATCGGGTGTTGATAATATACGTAGTTTCATAATGAAAGACTGTATAAATATTCTAGCTGATCTACTATATCACATTTTCAAATCTAAAGTATATCCAATATTGTGGAAAACAACCAAAATTTGTCCGATTTTGGTCAGATGACTCAGAAATTATATGTAACTACAGACCCATTGCCATTCTGTGTAACTTTGGTGGATTATTCGAAATTATTTCATATGATGTAATCTATTACTTAGTGAGAAACACAATTTCACCTTTTCAGCATGGCTTCATGACCCGAAGATCCACTGTTACTAATTCAACCTGCATTACTCAGGTAATATCAGAGGCTCTTGACTCTAAAAGTCAAGTAGACGTCATTTACACTGATATCCAAAAGGCTTTTGACACTATTGATCATTACTTACTATTAACCAAATTGAGAGTAGTTGGTTTCTCTGAATCACTAGTCAACCTAATGAAATCTTATTTACTCAAAAGATCTCAGTTTGAAGAATATGGAGGGTACAAGTCCAATCGCTATGTAGCTTGCTCGGGAGTCCCACAAGGCTCCAATCTAGATCCACTTCTATTTGTAATATTTATCAACGATCTATCACTTGAACTTAGTGCCGCCCACCTTCTATTCACTGACGATTTGAAAATATGCAGTCCAGTTACTTGTATTCAAGACTGTTTTTACAGCAAAATAATTTAACGTCATTGGAGCACTGGTTTACTAGAAATAATCTCAAACTCAACATCAACAAATGCAAAATCCTAACGTTCTCGCGTAATTAATATTTTAAAGTAGGCTTGCATTTAGTGAACATATTGAAAAAATTGTAAAGAATTCAATGAAATTACTCGGTGATTGTGTTAGAAATTGGTCTAGCTTTGCTAATATTGACAGTCTGAAAATACTGTACCTCACATTTATCAGAAGTAAACTCGAATATGCCGCAGTGATTTGGTCACCATTATATGAAACCGAGATAGACAGTATAGAATCTGTTCAAAGGAAATTTCTCAAATGAATATTCTATAAATGTTATGGCTATTACCCCAAAGGAGGATATGCTCATCAAGGCCTTCTGAATACTTTTCACTTTCAACATCTGCAAGAAAGACGAGACTGGTTGGCAATTACCACTTTCCATAAATTACTGAACGACATAATAGACTGTCTGTACCAAGATTTGTTTCCAGCCAAGAAGTTGCTTCTTACAATTCGACTCCTCATACCAGTGTACTCCTCAAGTCACCAATTTAAAAATTAATGTCAAAATTCCCTCACTTGAAAAAAACATTTCATCGATTCATAAGTACTAATATTCGTTAAATGTACGGATGTTATACCACTGGACATTTTCTTTGACTTTTCAGCAGAAAAATGTATTTGAAGAAATAAGGTAAATAATATCAAATAATGTATTTCATGATTCAAAGTAATCCACAACTTACGAGTTGTTTAAATTCCTGGAATTAATGATTATATCTCAATCGATATTCGAATAATGATGAATAATAAATAAGCAAATAAATAAATAAATAAATAGTCAATAGTTCTCGTCATCCCTCTGTCCTGTCACTCCCGACGAATATAAAACTTTTTAGGTTCTACAGCATAATTTGAATCTCCTCCAAATAACCAATTCTGCTTTAAATCGTTCCTCCTTGTATCAAAGAAACTGTTTCTAGACACAATATCGTCAATTGGTCTCAAACGTTGTTCGTGTACTGTTTGCTGTTTGTAGACTTTTTGCGAATTTAAGGCTGTCAGTAGAATAGGAGAATGTTGTCTTTCGTAAGGGTTTGACTGCTGGGGCTCTCCATAAACTTTTGGTTGGCCACGAGGATTTTCAATTGTCGCCCTGAAAACAACCGTGAATTTAATAATGAATTATCACTTATGATAAAAGATGGTTATTACTGGTTGTATGATGAAAATATGAGTAGAGTTTGAAATGTATCACCATACAGTTCGTAACAAGCCTCGATCTCAGTGAAAAAGATGGTTATTACTGGTTGTATGATAAAAATATGAGCAGAGTTTAAAATTTATCACCATACAGTTTGTAACAAACCTCGATCTTAGTGAAAAAGATGGTTATCACTGGTTGTGTGATGAAACTATGAGCAGAGTTTAAAATTTATCACCATACAGTTTGTAACAAGCCTTGATCTCAGTGAAAAAGACGGTTATTACTGGTTGTGTGATTAAAATATGAGCAGAGTTTAAAATGTATCACCTTACAGTACGTAACAAGCCTCGATCTTAGTGAAAAAGATGGTTACTACTAATTGTGTGATGAAAATATGAGCAGAGTTTAAAATGTATCACCTTACAGTTCGTAACAAGCCTGGATCTTAGTGAAAAAGATGGTTATCACTGGTTGTGTGATGAAACTATGAGCAGAGTTTAAAATGTATCACCATACAGTTCGTAACAAGCCTCGATCTCAGTGAAAAAGATGGTCATTACTGGTTGTATGATGAAAATATGAGCAGAGTTTAAAATTTATCACCATACGTTTGTAATAAGCCTCGATTTTAGTGAAAATTATGGTTATTACTGGTTGTGTGGTAGAAATATGAGCAGAGTTCAAAATGTACCACCGTACAGCCTCGTAACAAGCCTCGATGGCTATCACTGGTTGTGTGATGAAACTATGAGAAGAGTTTGAAATGTATCACCATACAGTTTGTAACAAGCCTTGATCTTAGTGAAAAAGACGTTTATTACTGGTTGTGTGATCAAAATATAAACGGAGTTTAAAATGTATCACCATATAGTTTGTAACAAGCCTCGATTTCAGTGAAAAAGATGGTTATTACTGGTTGTGTGATGAAAATATGAACTAAGTTCAAAATGTATCGCCACACAGTTTGTAAGAAGCCTCGATCTCAGTGGAAAAGATGGTTATTTCTGGTTGTGTGATAGAAATATGAGCATAGTTTAAAATGTATCACCATACAGTTTGTAACAAGCAACAATCTTAGTGAAAAAGATGATTCTTACTGGTTATGTGATGAAAATTTGAGCAAAGTTTAAAATGTATCACCATGCAGTTTGTAATAAGCCTCGATATCAGTGAAAAAGATGGTTATAACTGTTTACTATGACAGTATGATAGGAATGGATAAGTTTGGAACTTATTGAGGACTGCGATACAAAAGATATTGGATATATTGAGAGGACTATAATAAATTGTTCCAAAAAGCACTTTCCAAATATTACGTTTCATAGACCAAAGAAGTCTGATGTTGCTGAACATCCTCGAAAAATAGTTACAGAATAATAGGGACCGATAGATGAAATAATTGTGAACGCCTCCGGAAGTCTGGGAATCAAGAAGTGGGAGATAAGATACATGAACAGCGACCAAGGTTTCATTCTAAACGGTCTTTTGTTTATTCTTTCACATAATAGTATTTAAACAGAATTTGATGAAATTACATGAATTTCTAGATAGCAAAACTAGAGCATTCTCTACAACCATAAGATATTGAGATGCAATAAACACTGAATTCACTCAGAAAGCTGATTTCCAAGGAAATAGCTTGATTCATCTCTTTATGATGTCGATTTTGTTATCGATAAAATTTACTGTAATTTTGGTATGTAGAAAAACATGTCGTTCCGATACTTTCTAATTGAATGATTCATTTCAGGACCAACCCACCTATATCCTTTTTCATCTGCAATATATCTCACAATATGAATATCGCCATCGGGTTTCACGAAGCCGTAACTTCCCACCACAGTTCCATTGGGATATCTTTCTTCGTCCCTGAATTGTATATTATCCGTCAATGGGTCTTCTATATCGTATCCGAAAGCGTACGTCCCTGGCCCCTGAGGTTCGTGGTAATTGTAGTTGGCCCATTCGACTTCGCTCAGTCTTGGTTGAGGAAGAAGTGGATGGCTCGCCACCAAGGAAATATATGTAAGAAAGTGCAGGAGGAAATTCTGAAAATAAAAGAAACAAAATGAGTAACTGTTTGCCAGGAAATATATTGTTGCGGTTTGGCAAGTACGGCCCTGTTTTCTGTTCGTTGAAAAGTTATATCAACTAAACCGGTCATAAATAAGAGAGGTTATGGAGAATTTGAAATTTGCGAAGAAAAACAAAGTTTTCGATATTTTATGATATTTTCTTATGGACAAAATATACAGGGATTGATGTATTTATAATTTTTTCTGCAATCAGTCATTAGAAAAGACAGAAATTCAACGCCAGGCTATGTAGAAAATCAGTATTTTCATGTGGAATATATTTTAGGTGTATTCGTAAACTTATTCGAATCAAGTGATTATCAAGGTATGTTTTGCACGGTACTCGTATGTGTTTAAGTTGTATTTTGTTCAACTGAATGGAGGCGGTAGGTAATTATTGAAATTATACCACCTATTTACAAAGAACCCACAATCGCAACACTATTAGCAGGATATGACGTACACTTAACAGTAACTTGTGCCGAAGCAAAAATATTCAGCAAACTATAATGAATATCAATATAAATACATGTAAAAGGTGAAACTGGAACCTCTGGCATAAATTGAGAACAAAAGCAAGTTTTCTTTCCAACCACCAGAACTTGAATACTCTTTCAGACGCCCGTTTCATCAAGTAAGTTGGCGTCTTCAGGAGGTGAAGAAAAAGCTACTATCGATTATCTAGAATCTCTTTCATATTGGCCTGAAACTATATAACAAACTACCGCGTCAAATAAAAAGAATTGATCAATGGAAATAGAATATACACATATATATGATACAAGAAATGGCTTCTACCTTGACTATACATTTTTTCTCAGAGATGAGTTTCGATATAATGAAAGAATATAAAATAATAATATAAATTTGATATATGTTCACTAATCGACAGTTTCAAACTAGTCAAACGAATTAAATTCATTTGACAACTAATTAAACAACTTCCACTAATAATTTTATTTGCATCTTTGTCCATCTGCAAATCCCAACAGGAAGTAATTTAACTGAAGACAGCTCTCTCATTACCTCTTAAATTTTTCCACTTCATTCGTTGATAACGAAAACAATAAATCATTATTTTTGATGGGATTTTTTGTGTATCCTGTTCAGATGTTGAGGCATTGACATTAGGAAGGAAGGCGCTCCAGTTGGAATATTCAAAAATTCTTTCTCATTGCACATCTACAACATAAAACGAACCTACTTACAAAATTTCAGCCTCCAAAAATATAGCGATACGAAGAAACACAGATGAAGAGCTAATTTCATATGTAAACGCTCCCCTTTTACCCCCTTTTACCCCCTTTTACCCTTTTACGAGTATGATTTTGAAAAAGTATTTCGGTCCTCAATAGCTCACTGACGGCCTGAAGCAAGGAATTTACTACAGCTACTTTTTAAAAAAAAACATGTACTTCAGATCCAAGATTTCTACTTCATGAATAAATCACTAGTAGCTATCTAAAATTATCAAATTGACATTACATGTCCATGACTGATATTTATGCCACATTTTATGATTTTATGATTGTACCAACATCATTGACTCGTTTTAAAAGACATGTTTGTTAAAAGCACTAATAAATATATGTGTGTATCCATCTGTCTGAAAAGTAAAGAACATAATAAATATTTAGTAATTGATATTATCACGCGAGAAGACTTTATTGTCAGTAAAACTAGGATTGCCACAATGAAACTGGTCAGAAAATTTTTATGAGCCAAAAATATTTCACATCAGGACGTACTTCAATTGTTGCAAAGTATTAGAAAACAACTATCAATGGTATTGGTAGAGAAGATCATTATATAAGACTAGTGTAGAAGAACACGTTCAAACAATTTTTTTATTTTCCATTTTCAAAGTTCTCGTTTACGATCCAGAAACTTGATGGGAAGAAAAGAGCAAAAAAACATTTTTTTCGATAATTTTTCATGAAGTGAACTCGTTTATGAACTACCAGTTATCTGAAATTCTCGTTTATCTTCAGGTCAGATGATTCTCAAACAAAAACCTCGAGAATAATTACGTTTCGTACATACATTTTGATAACTACACACAGTAAGTTCAACAACTTAATTTTTTTATTTGCTATGATCAAAAAATCAAAAGTTCTCAAGAAAGTTTGAAATACTCTTTTCGCCGTTTTGGAATACAAAAAACTACTCTCTACATAGATTTACTTATATTTGCTTTGAATTTCCAGCTTGTTCGAACAAAATTTTCAAAATAAATGAAATAGTTCTTTACTTACCATACTCATCACAAAAAGTGACCCCTTGTTGCCAAATATTTCCTGTTTAACAATAGGACAACTGAAAATCTGCTCAATAGCATAGAGAAATCCATAAACTTTTCACCTAGGTTGCCTTTTATGTTTCGGGATTTGGCAACCCTAGTGTTGCAATCTGGCAACTGACAGCTCTATCGTAAAGTTGGACATTTTTGAGGTTATACGTACTCAGAACGTTTTGACATACGAGCGCTATTTGTGTTGTTTACAGTAACTTAAAAGATTCATCTCGGCCCAAAAATGGAATTAAATCGTGAACATTTTCGTGCGATTATTTTTTACAACTTTCGACGTGGATTAACTCAGCAACAGTGCATGGATGAACTTAATTCAATTTTTGGCGATGAAGCTCCATCAAGGACCAGTGTTTAT
>WOGR01001246.1:0-20213 GCA_015342045.1 Leptinotarsa lineolata | reverse complement strand
TTGTGGGAGGTCGTGTGGCTTCAATTCTTGCACCAGCTGTATCTTATAAGGTTTTACACCCAAAATTTTCCATGTAAAGGAGTAACAGAGGCCCAATTAACGCGAACGTCGGCAAATCGACATTTCACGGTCATCACGAACACTGGCGGATACAGCCGCAATATTTTGTTCGGTCCTCACTCTATGTATGCGTGTTGGTGGTTCAATGTCCAATAATGTAAACTGGGTTCGAAATTCAGTCACAAGCTTCCGAATAGCTACATCAGTAGGCTAACGAAACTGCTCATAAATTGGAAGAAGTGCACATTGCACTTTCTAAACCGAGCATGAATTTTGATAATGAAATTCAATGATTTGCATGCGTTGTTCATTCATAAGTCAATTCATGGTTAAATTATAGACCAAACTGAACAAGTTTGACAATGACACAAGACACGATTCATGCGTGATTTGTCAAAAACAGTGTTGCCAAAAAGATACCAGCAAAAAAATCACCCGTTATTTCCATGAGAATTCGAATTTGATTATTCCCAATATGATTGAAATTCAGTTCACATTAGTACATATTTGATTCTTTCTCTGTATAATAAATATCGTTTACAGAAAAATCCAACCAACTCATTGGCTGATACTGAATTTAGAAATCTGGTTGGGAAATAAAATTCCATCAATGTGATAACCTAAAATAAATCGAAAATAATGTTTAAATGATTCTTTATTTTGGTAGAAATGCTAGGACTGAAAAAACTCCCAAGAAAAAAGTTTGTGTTTCAGAGAAAAAACTCTTCAAATGAGTTGGAACTTTCGACTTGTTGGAACTGAAATATTTCGATACGATTGGTTGTGTTTTAGGATATATTATATACGGTATAATCGTAGGACAACGAACAAATTATTTTCCTGTGTACCTGTGTAACGTGTGACTCCATGTTAAGAATCACACGTAAAGAGTTAAGACCCCGTTAGTCCCTAGCTCACACAAGTTTCGACTTCTGAGGGTTGTCGTTCGTAGGGGTGCGATAGCTGGTTAACGGAAAAACTGATTTGTCCAAACAGAACAGCTGACAATTCTCTGAAATATGACAGTATCTGAAATGGAAATATACATATACATTCCAACTTTCGGAACATAGCAATCTCTAACTTCAAAATGTGATTAATTTGTAGGATGTACCTTATTTGGAAATTATTTCTATCGTCTACATATTTAACTTCGATTTTATTGATTATTTTCAATTTGCATTGATCAATTAATGAATTAGGGAATCGTATAACCAAAAATAGCTTTTCTGATCTACTTTCACGAAAATATTCCCGATATGGTCGTTTGAGAAATGAGAAGTTGATAAAACTTAGATGAGTATATTTTTAACACAGATAAATTTTCAGGAAAGACAGGTTTTGGCTTTCTATTTCTTCATCTTCATGTAAAAAAATGTGGAGATCTTTCAAAGAAATCAATTGCTTTCTTTCTCTTCCTGGAAGATTCCTAAATTTTTTGTATAAAGACGGAGAAGTAGAAAGCCAAAGCCTTTCTTACCCAAAAAAGTTGTTGAATTTGAGCGATTTATACGGAGTTAATAATACAAATAAACCCATTGTTCTGTTGAATAATATTCAGTGAATGAATGAATTTGAAAGTTATCCACCTTTAAAAAAAATACCACTAAGAAGTTGAAGTTTCTACATGAAGGGTAGTATTTCATTTTGAGAAAAAATGCTGACATAAATCACATGTTTTTTATTTGGTTTTGGTGATGGTAAAAATTAAAAAGAGATGAACCTTAAGGATTGGGGTCATTTATTGCAAATTTCAATAGTTCTTCATGAGCAATAGTAGAATAGACGGATATGTCACATGGGACAATAAGAGCTAGTTCAATGGCTGCATGAGAATGATGTATGATGGAATCGGCCAATACTTGATGAAAATCCATAACGTAATCGAAAACACTTTATTAACGTAATCAAAAACACTTTATTGTGAATTCTTTACTTTTTTAGTTTGGTGAATATTTCACAATAAAGTGTTTTTTGAATACGTTCATGAGAATGATTCTGATGAAGAAATACAATTTTGAGGAACGTACACCTATGATTTTTGAATAATTTCATTTTGAATTTTATACCAAATAAACAGAATTGCGATAACACTGAGCCAAACCTTCTGACATTAACCAATGAATAATGTGAATAGAATTCTACCAACTGAAAAATGTCGTTGAGAAAATAATCAATCAAGGTATCATTGAAAATGAAATTGTAAATTATATTTGCTATTCGAAGGAGGTTGAATCTAAAGGGCTGAAGAATATGACGTTTAAATATGATGTTAGAATATTCTCAATACAGCCAAATACTCGTAGACTGAATGGATCACCCAAATTTAGATTTGAAATGTTAACGAAAATTATTTATGTCTCGCTATCCATTCAAAGTTATTAACTGATCATCATCCATCCACAAATCAGAAAGAGATACAAAATGATTAATATTTCAATTCAGAATGATTTTCGAATATTCCTTTATCCTGTAAAAATTATTTACTCTCCATGGATTTTTGTTTACCTAATCATAGTGAATGCATACTGATTTATAATGAAGTTTGAATATGATATTGTGAAATGTTTACTATTTCAATTCGTTTTTATGAAACAGAAATAATTAACAAAATAGTAATTTGAGTTCAATAATAATACTGAGAAGTTGACAGTCACTATTTCACAACGATTTTGGCACGAACATCAATATTTTCAGCAGTAACAAGGCGATGAAGTTGAGAAACAGTAAATTTTCGAGCGTGAGTTGTTATTTCGTACATTTTCATGAAAATCAATCATAAGTGCCTAGTTTAAATAATTTAAAGAGTGAAATTTTCTGTTCAGATCGACCTTCCAGTTTGAAATAGAATAAAAATTTGAAAGAGTATTTTTCAATCTAACGCATTTTTGTAATGTCAAAAATATCACAGGGTTGGATACACTAGACACTAGACCATTTATTCAATTCGAAATTTTCGAAATGAGGGTTGTGGAAATGATGTGGTTGAAAAGAGGCTCATTTTACACGTAGAAATCTGTCCCTTGTAAAATTGAAGTTGAAGTTTTCCACAACTTTTTTACATGTTCAATATTAATGACTGATTCAGGGTGACTCGTTCCAACTGAAATGCATTGTATAAATATCATCATTTCGTCAACGGTATTAGAAACTATAAACTCATGCTACTCCCATTATGAAACCAACGAATCGAAAATGTAAATTTTTACCAACTCAATTAGTTTTTATTAGAAATCACCATGTTTGCCGAAGCGAAGTCAATTTATTAACTGGCGCACATCTGAAATTGTAGAAGCAATTTCAAAACTGAAAACTATTCTTGACTTATAAGACTTCATGATTCGCAATTCCCGTGGTTAATTAAGTGATAAGTTTTACGTAAATTTGTATTTCACGCAACAATTATGGCCAACTTTCCAGATCTTCGTTTCCAACTTTGGTAGCGATGAATTATTTCCCGCTATTTACATACAAAAAGAAACCGGCAGAAACCGCCAACTTCAGCTCAACTTGTAAAATTGCAGTTGGTGGTTACATCATAAATAATTCTGCAAATGAAGATATAAGACGGTTTTCGAGTTTCAAAAGAGATATATCTTTTCGTGCACCTGAACGAAGTCGAATTTTTGAAGGCTAAGTTAGAATGAATTCTTGTTTGAGTCTATCATTAGTATTGCACTAGCACAAACTTACTACCCAATCAATAATGATTTATTCATCAGTGTACATAAATTATTCAATATAACTCAAGATCGTTATCAAATAATCTATATAGGGAATTTATAACTTTACGTGTTCCTGATTACACCCATAGATTGTCATCAAAACTTTAATTGAAAAATTATGTGATGGTGTTTGGAATTTGGAATGCTCAAAGATTTTTACTACATTAGTTTGCGGTTTTGTTGATATACAGTGTCATCACTAAAATCGACAATACACGTGGTGATACAGACTTATGATACACTTTTTTTTTATGATACTCGCTATTTATACGAAATTCAGAATATTGAATCAACTTACAATGAGGCACTTTTTTACACGTGATAGGAGATTTTTTAACTTCAGTTTTTCCGGAAATGACATCAACGTCTTTATTTTCGAAATAAATACTCTGTATATCATTTCATATTTGAAATCTACATGATTTTCTAATTACAGTGATGCTACGTAATTGATGTTTGAATGATGGATTGAAACACGTGGTTCTATCAGGTGGCCTGCAAGATCATCCGACTTAAACTCTTTAAACTTTTTCTAGGTCCTTGCAAGTTATCGGAAAAGTTGTTATGAAACAAAAAACCACTTTTTGGCGTTTCAATTAATCATTTTTTGGTAGTTAGTTATTGAATACATTGTTGGAGATCATATTGAAAACAGTTATAAGTTGAAAATGCCACACGTAAATAACAGAAAAAAGTGGATATGCTGCTAATTTATATAAAATATTGATAAAGGTGACTAATCACAGGTTGCACTCGAAACTATATACCGCACAATAATTTCGGGATGGAAATTATTTCAAGAGCGGAGTTCATACTCATGGTACACCACTTGTTGATTCAATATATCTTCACCAATCTTCCGAAATTCAGAACAATGAATGTGCTCAAGAAAAGGCACGTTTTGACGTATTGAAAGATTTTTTCAACTTGCGGTTTGTTCGATTTTTACTTCGGGGGTACATGAAATTTCGAGATGGAAATTATTATTTCATTTGAATTTGATAAAAAAGTTCAATAATTTTTTCATGTGGGTGAAATTTTCTATCAACACTCTTTTGTGTATTATGTTGCGCAGCGGTCCTACGAAAAAATCTCTTTCAACTTCACTACTAATTGTCTGAATGGAAAAGTTTATTCCTCTTGATTCAATGCTAATAGTTCAAAAGAAGCTGTTTTTGCTAGAGTTTGTGTCTTAAAGAAATGTCTGTATATGATATACACATCTGCGTGAAGTTTTGATCTTCAGCCAGTTATTATTTTATTTAATTATATTTTCAACTTTGATACTTTCAGATTTTCATTAATTTTATTGTGATAAAACAAAGTATTTTATAATTATTCAAATTTCATATCTTTGTATGCTCCTCTGAGAATACACATGATGATTATCAACTTTGTTTTCATTGCCCAGTATATTGCGATTTTTGTTGAAATCCCATTTTAATCAACAAAAATATCATAACTATGTGAGGTAACTCTTGAATGAATTTCCATTAATTCACTCCAGACAAACATTTGGGATTCATATAGAGAAGTTTTCAAATCTGTCATCCTCCTTTTTTTATTCAACGTGATTGTTTGCCGTTCGCAGAAATGAATCCCTTCGTCATTTCTATTTCGAGCGCATCTGAAGAATAGGTGGTTTATCCACCCTTATATATCCTGTCGAACCCCTGAACTTAAAGACACACTCCAAATATGCATTACCAGCAAGAACTCTTTCCGAGATTTTCCGTAAATTTCCATATTCTTTCCGCTGACTGAGAAAATCTCAAATTTACGATTTCATTTTGCTGCATGTTTTTATTAAAGCAAGCCGAGCCGGGCAGACATTAAGGTACGTAAAGACTTTGGAGCACGACGAATAAATCAAATGAAAGGAAAGCAAAGAGATTTTATACTCAGTTTAATAGGAATATTGAATTCCGTTACTTCTGAATGAAAGGAAAAAGCATTTATCCAAGTCCAAGCATTTCCTATCCAATAAGGCAAATCTACCCTTAAAATGCAAATTCCGTCGAAATCCTAAAGGAATATGCAGTAAACTAAAGTTAATGTTATAGATGGTATCTCTCGGTGGGGGACCTATTGGTTCGATTCGAACTGGAATTAGGGGAAAATGTCGCAATTCAGAAGCGTTGCAAATGTCGTTGGTGGAGGATCCAATAGTTTCTGATTCCGCAGAATATTCACCTTATAAACTGAAGTTTGGGAATTTGGGAGAAAATACTCTTGATCGAACTGATCTCTTGATTCTGGATTGAATCATTGTATAAATTTCGTTGTGGAATCTAGACAACATAAGTACTTGACCTTTATGGGTTGCCCATAGATCGCTATATTTTTGATCCAGTCCTTGATTTGTTACATTGACTATAGCTACCTTCTTCGATATTCAGTATACAGTATAGGATTCCTCTGAATGAATTTTGTCCGGAGAGTAGTTCTGTTCAATGAGTGTTCTGTACAGAAAATGTACAGATATATTTTTTCTCTCATGTGTTTTTTCAGTATTCTTTATGTTTATAATTGATCCTTTTTCAGATTTCATCTTGTACAAAAAGTTTTCTATGGAGCCAATAAAACTAATTTACAGCCAATTTACGACTGTAATGCCAAAGGCAGTTCTTTGTTCATTTTTGGTCCCTAAATGCGAAAATGATAGTAAAAATTTCCTAACAAGTGAGATTTTTGAGTTATGATTTTTTTCACAAAAATTTGATGGACACGAGATATTTAATTTGCTTTTCCCCTAAATTGAGGAAATTGTTTAAAATCTGGCAACACAGCGGCTCTGCTTCCACTGTATATGAGAATTGTAACGCCGCTTCTCGAACTTCCGATACTCGAAGTTTCCAGAAAATACCAGAAATACGAAACCGCTTTAAAAGTAGTAAGTTCACAATCGGATCATAAATATTGGTTTAACGCGAGTAGTAGTGAGTTAGTATTAGAGAAGCGAGGTGAGCAAACACATGAATATTAGGAGTATTATATTAATGTTATCTTTGTGAATAAAATAAGTTGACTCCTGTAAACGCAGAATCACATATTTGAACAAAAATGTCCAAAGTACAGAAACGTGGCTGCGTCAATCTCGCAGATAGTTTCTGCTATATAGTAGTCACTGGCAAACGCTCTTCTATGCCTTTTGCAGTTCCAATGGATTTGCGAGAAACAACAAATCATTACAACAGCTGTTACTTTTGTATGACAAACGTATCTGGTTTTTCAAGAAAGAGCAAACACAAAATTATATATCCGGATATCCCTTCTGCAATAAGGCCGAGTCTTCATGTAGAAGGTTTACCAGTGCCAACACCCTCGGCAAATTGGAAAAAAAATTTGGAAATGTATGATGGCCAGGCAGGTTCCGAAGATGTGCTAGAAAAAGACGGTTCTCATTTTCCCCAGAGTGAAGGAAGAACACCCTATTTATTCGAAGAACCTGAATTGAATGACCTAGTTCGGGACCTCCACTTGTTTGTGTAAATCCAAATGGTGTGAGGGAAAAATTAGGATTTGCACATAACCCGGACGAATGGCGTTCATTAAAAGATTCGTCTAAAACAAATTTAAAAGCCGTTCTAATCCATAACGGTAACAAAAGACCCTTGCCGCATCATTCATCAAAAAGTAAACATTCAGCCTTCCCTTTTCTCTGGTTGTTGCCATGGCAACTTCAAAACACTCGCTTACAAACAATTCTTACTTACTGTTCGATGGACTGTCGTTATGAAGTGGCACTACTAAAAAATGTCCCACAAAAAAATATTTTCATTTTCATCCTACTTCTCGCCAAATGAAGAGTGTTTCTAAAAAATCACTGCTGAAACTACAGTCAACTATAGCATAGCATACATTCTCAGCACGCTTCACTGTTAAACTTCAAAGTTATGAAGTCGTTCTGAAGAACAGTGAGAAAGTCGCATCCCTTCCTGCCCATACATAAACTAACTCTCAAGCAGGAAGTGAAAAAGTAACCGAACGTTCTTTCTATAAACCGGAAACTTTACCTCTGAGCCGGGATTTCCTAGAAATTTATTAACGAAAGAAATATGACTGAAGTTACCCTTAAATTTAACGAGGCACAGAAACTGGAATTCTTTGCCCGAAAGGGTGTTAAAATAATATTATATATTTTTCGACCGTTCTCAGCAGGAAATGGAACTCTGTGACCCTAAAATCGGTACGTGCTGTGGATTATTGGAGATATATTTTAAAGCGTGCGTCAATGGAATGAAATTGTTCCCATAATACGTATTGGTGTTCTTATCAGGATGGGTCTTTCCAGTTTCCAATAATGGGATCACTCGCCTACCTTTGAGCAATCCTCTGAATATAAAATCAAATTGGAAGTAACAATGGAAATGTACGATCTTGAATATCTTGCTTTATCATCCCCTTTGAAATATGCTGGAAACGGTTTCAGAATCCTCTTATAAAGATGGGAGGTTCAGATATGATTCATATGTGAATTAATATGTGGGAATTAAAAAAGTATCAAAGACCATAAATATAGCATACAAATTTTCAAAAATATCATAATTGGAAATGAAGATGGCCCAGTGATCACTGATCTGTACAAATTTTAAATCTTCTTATACATTTTCAACGAAGGCATAGAAGGAGAGCTACGTTTGAATTTCATTAGGAATTTCAACGTTTTCTCGAAATCTCGCCTTTTTCCAGAACATGCCAGCTTTTTTTAAATCTCACTTTTTTTTAGAAATTTTGGCATCTTGCTCAAAATCTCAAATTATTTCTCGATATCTTGCTTTCTTTTTCGGGATCTCGACTTTTTGACCGAATTTCAGAATATTTTCTTGAGAACTATCGTGTTTTTTTTGAAATAACAGGTTTTTTCTCGTGATTCGAGTTTTTTCTCAAGATATCTGATTTTTTTGCTCGAGATCTTGTCTTTTCCTCGAGTTATAAATTTTTTATCAAGATCTCGCGTTATTATTGAGATCTTGAATTGATGAATATTATGATGTGAAAAGGGTAAAATTCCATTCAGATAACAAATTTGGAAGTACGGTGCCTGGGTTTGTTGAATGAGTTAATTTTCAAATTGACCATATGTTTGTCAGAATGCCTACTCAATGAATTATATAAATAACTAAGAGTTTCAGTTTGTAGCAACTCAAACAAAAACATTTTCATCAAATATTGAACTCTGCACCTCACATTCAGCTCCTTCTTGAAAAAAAAATGGTGTGACATGTTCACCATATGCTATGCAGCATACGAATCGCACGCAAGCATTTTGTAAGCATCGTATCTTCAGCATATTGCGACAAAAAATTTCAATACACCGAATAACAATACTCGATATGGGGGTAAAAGAGTTTTAACTAGACTGAGTTTCATTTCTTCAGTTACCTGATGCTTGAAGTTACACAGCCATTTGAGTTCAAAGAATGATACTTCAAAAATGTTTTTCACATGGTCATGGAAAGACAAAGACAATCCAAACAAAATCAATCCAAAGTTTTATCTGGATTGATTTTCAGTCCATGATGTTTCGAGTATAGGAATATTCTATGCAAATCTGAGTCTATATTGGTTACAAAACTTTCTGTATCAGTGTTATGAGAAGACAAATATAACCGTATATCATCCGCGTATAGATGTACCTGACAATGTGATAAGGGAGTGAAGTGATCAAAAATAAACATAGTAAACATCAAGGGCCTTAGAATGCTTCCCTGCGGTACACCTGAGATAGTTTCTTTTAGGTATACTAGTCTGAACATTACAATTGAAATTTTTCAGTTTATCTTTATTTTTTATTTTCATATTGACGTCTTCTCGTCTATTCAGATTTACTTTCAGAGTTGATGGTTGAACACCTCTTCTGCCAATCCTGAACTTTTTTATATTGTCAGTATTCCCTGAGAGGAAAAAAGCTTCAATTATACCTTTGGCACGATCCATATCGGACACTTGGTTATCATCCTTCAGTTTATATATAATTATATTTTTTTCTTCCATTTGTCTTTCCGACATCACAGTTATAATGTTTTCAGCATTATCAGAGTATTTATTCTCCTTGATTTCTTTAGATTCTTCCTGCAAATTTCTCACTAGTGCAGTGAGATCCTTGATCGCCCAAGTCGATTCGCGGCTATTGGCACACTTTGTACCCGGTGCGATAACCGGATCCCCGCCCATGAGTTGTCTGCAATTATCGCACTTATAAAAGTCTTTTCTATGCTAGTAAATATAGCACTTTATTCTTTAGACGTTTATTCTTAGTGTCAAACAAAAACTTTACCATATGTGAATACCTCAAAATATAAATATTTTTTATTAGGCACAATTTCCACGATGATTTGGTCAGATAATAGCCAGTCTTTTGTGAATACTACTTCTAACTCGTCTCATCACCCGAAGTTTCAATTCACTCCTGTTGAGAGCTAGCCCAGATGTTTATTCAAATTTGCATGCAATTTAGATTTCAGTAAAGTTTGTCGAATGTATATGGAATAGTTTGATTGTCCTTTGGGCAAGGATCAATAGTTCGAGCTGCTTAACATGTTCGTTAGGACAATCACTTAGGAATTCCATTAAATACCCTCCCTATGGCAAGTGGGGGTGCGTATTCGATTGAATGCCTGATGTGAAAACTCAAGTGATATATTTCGATAGGCCTGTGAATGTTTCTCCGTTGTGAAAGTTTGCAGCGATAATGCTATCCAGTTACAAAAAAGTCTTGTCCATAAAAATCGAAATTGAGTAATAAGCTTCACTGTAGTTTGAAAATTAGTAGTACTTCCAATGGATTAGAAAATGAGAATTCAAAAAATCGTACACATTCCATCAAATTCAACCATAACTTTTCATTCTGTGATAATTCATATTCGATAATACCTACCTCGATATGAAACTGGAAGGGCCGTCTGCATCAAGATCAAAAACAGTAGAGATTGTAGAGAAATTAGAATCGATTGAATATGGATTCAAATAATCTGAACAATTTTCCATTCTTCAATTTTCCGACAATATCAGTTATGCTTTTCATACTTTTATCCAAGCAAGAGGTCTATGAACTTCGAAGAAATATGATTGATTTATCAACATATTTTTTCCAAAAAAATTTCTTACTTCGATGTTTTCAGAAGGGCTTGCTATAGTATCAGCCAAATTATAATTACAAATATCCAAAATATTCTTAAAAACTCATAACTCAAGAGTTTGCACTCTCTTCATACCCTCTCTAAAATATATCAATTAACTAAATCAACTTTGAGGCAGGGATCAAAGCAAGTTTCAGCCTGACATGGATTCCCTTCAATTTCTGGAGTAAACAACGTCAGAAGTTAGTAATTCCGCAAATCAAAACAAGATTATCAGCGGTAACTGGATAAGTTAATCACTTCAAACAAGGTTTGTTGTAGATTGCCCTAGAGTCATGTGTCGTTGGCGTTACAGTATATCGGGAAAAATCAAGGAGACGTACACGAAGAAGTAGTAATTTTGAAGAAGGATCGTATATTTTTTCATACGCGACATATATGATATATGTCGCATATGAAATATATGATTTATCAGCTATGTTGGTGAAGTGATGAACTATAACTAATCACTAAAAAGTCCCCGGTAGTCCCCATAATGTTTATTCATTATGAGAACTCACACCTATTAAATGTCGACCAAATAAACCCAGCTTTTAAATGAAGCCAGTTACTTTGGTCAGTGAACTTCCAGGTCAACTGACAAGAATGAGACCCTGTCAAATGTGAAAAACCTGATACAGTTCGCACAGAGTATGGGCTCTGCTACCAGGACATACATTTTCTTGTGAGGAATTATTGCTCAAAAGTTAGCAGGCCAATTTTGTGAATCAGTGATCGGTGTGCGACTGCCTTTGTCAGGTAGGTAAACAACACAGCACAAACAAATACACAACAAACAATACAAATGTGTTCTTTTGAGAACACGCTCTCCCATAGGATGCTAACTGCAATCATCAGCCTGGATATGCTTTCCTGATCATCCCATGAAATCCAAAGCCTTCCAGGTCGAAATGTTCAGCTATGGAATCATACTCGTAGATCATTTTCTAGGGCATCTGAAACGGTGAAGTGAAGAAATTTCAGTTGATTGGTCGCTATTGCGGTAGTAGGATGTTTGAAGTGGAAGATTTCCACCCCAATATCCGCAGAAACCTTCATATATTGAGGTGAGTGATCTCTACCTAACGATATACTAGGTAGATCATCGTTTGAACCTAGGCGTTTGCTGTTCTGCTCAGAGAGGATTGTTTTTTATCCCGATGCAAATTTTGCTGCTGAAGAATTTGGTGCAAGGAAGATGAATAAAATATCCTTCTTTCGAGGAGGATGTTAGTGCTTTCTATCTGCATCATCTAGCATGCTAGTTTTGTTCGATAGTTGAAAACCTGAGTTGTTGCTCTTTATCCAACATTACAGGAAAGATGATTGTGGCTTGTTATTCTACGAACATCTCCTCTGTAGCGACAGAGTCAGATTTTTCGATTACCCCATGGTCCATAAAGGTTCCATCGTGTAGCCAGATGATCACAGCAGAGTCTTGCATTACAGTAACAAGGCTTTAAATTAAGGCAGATTTATTCAAAAGTCCTCCAAGTACGATATCAGGTAATGATTTACTTCGATCAAAATAACACGTTTCTAGAAAACTGTATTGATTATTCTGTTAATTCCATATCATTACCATTACAATCTAATATCAATATTTATTCAAAATAAAATTCAATGCTTTTCACTTCAGCAAAAGTCAAAAACAGTTTGATTGGTGTATTCATGAGAGATACAGACGTATCAATAATATAAGTATTTCTGAAAGAATTAGAACATTTACTTGATCTGACTATGTAGAAACGTTGAGATATGCGAATGTGTCGTACTTCATTTCGAACTAGTACTGCTTTTCACTTGTTCCAGAGGGAATATTGGTATTATTTTGGAAGATAAATTTTCAATGATAATACTGTCTATTGATACAGTACTAAGGAAGTTACATATATTAGGCGATTGTTTTTCGATCTGGAAATGTTCTTTTGGATTTATTTTACGTCAGAGGTTCCAGTTTCACCATTTATTCAGCGTTGTTTCGTAGGCATTTATATCTATATCAGTTCAACACGAAAGAAAATAATTTTGTACTTTAAAATCACTGATTGTACTGAACTCACTTTTTGTCACTGTCATTGTTTCTTCATCTCCACCTTTTCTCACTTCGATTTTTAAAATACATGGAGATGAAAATCTACCAAACATTTCTTTCATATCATCTCTGGGATGCTTTCGCCATACAAATAATCCTTAACCCTCCTCCCTCTGCCTTCTTCCTTCTTTGGCATCACTCTCCATAAATACAGTATACTCACGTGCCCGGCAATGTGATTAAACGTTATTAATCAACTCCGTGTTCCAGCAAGTTCAAGGCGATTGTAGTGGGAGGGGCCGCAGTCAGCAATACCATTCATTCCGCGACACGACTACTTTAGGAAAAAATTGCCGTTGTAATTTATAACTATCATTTGTGTAACTTACTAGAATCACTTCCACGAATCTACTCCACTTTCGGCACGCTACGCGAATACAAATGCACGGGAATGGTTTGCAATTTCCCATTTCAAGCTTCATTTTCATCGTTTGAAGTGGATAAACAGCCCTGAAAGTTTTGGAGGAGATTTTTGCATTTTGGTTAGCAAATGTTTTGAATTTGATGAGATTTCGAAGATAGAAACAACTCGTAGCGGGAACTTTCCATTTTATAACAAGATGAAAGTGTTCGTGAAAATTCACTCCGAGTCTTTGTCCTCAGTACAATCCGTTTTACGCAGTTAGGTCGACGCAAAAATACGTATACGTTACTAATTTTTGGCTTGGTCGATTGATGACATATTTATTTTGTAGAAATTCATAATGAAAATAAGACAAACAAATTTTCTTTTTTTTTTTAAACTGTTAAAAAACTTGACATTTCTGCATCTCTATTGATGCGTAAATTTTTACTTTTTTCACCGTGAAAAAAACATTATATCCATGAAACCGTGATGTTTTATGGATGTTATGTTGCCCCTAGCATTGGCCAGAATAGTTACAGAGCTTCTCCTGAAACAGTGACTTGTGTAGGTCTTATACATCTCTACTCCAAGCCATTTTACGATCAGGCTGGAAATTTCTTCTATTTTATTCATCCCCACATGTTGGTTGAAACATTTTCCTCTCGAATATTTCAAAAATAATCAGTAACTTTTTGTATGAGGCGGCCGTATACTTGCGGTACATGTCAATATAAAAAGAATTTGAAACAGTAAACGTTCTTGCGCAATAAGTCTTTGTATTAGGTATTTTAACAATCGATATAGATCCAGCATATTCAATGGCATCAATAGTTATACGTAATATTTCTTCACGGCGACAAGCACCGCTGATACCCAAAATTAGGACAACCTACAAATAAAAAATATTGAAGTCACTACTGTTTTTACGAAACTATGATCATATCTGTACCTTATAAATTGAATTTGTTTCTTCATCAGCATCTTGAATAAATTTATTGATATCATCCCTTGATAAAACTCTCAAACCTCGGTATCCAACGCTTTTGTTCAATATTTTCCTTAACATTCAATGTACTTTTCAACATTGAATATACACTCCATAACGTTTTATTTTTCCTCAAAATAGCATATGAGCACATTTTCAAAAACTTTTTTTAATGTTTCTTGTCGCACGAAATTGTTCATATGTTTTCTCACATGCTAACTTAGATTCGGTCGATAATATATTAGATACTATGAATTTGATCAGTTCGGACTTCCATTGTCTAATATTGTATGAAATGATTTGAAATCCCTGAAATGAACAATTCAATTGAAAACTAAAAAAATAACTAAAAACGGCAAATATTTTAAGCAGAAAAACCTGAAAAGAATTCACAGTGAAATAAAATACGAGTAAAAAATTGAACAAACAAAATAAAAACTCAATTAATATAATTGAAAAATTAAGCGCCTAATACTGCTTTGAAGCGAGTGAAAAAATTGAACAAATAAATTGAAAATTAAAATAATATAAGCGAAGAATTGAACGCTCAGTACTGATTTGCAGCACTTAATTTTCATTTTATTTGTTCAATTTTTTCACTCGTATTTTATTTTACTGTGAATTATTTTCGGATTTTTTTTTGCTAAATATATTTGCCATTTTCAGCTCTTTTTAAAATTTTCAACTATTTTGTTCATTTCAGGAATTTCAAATCATTTTATACAATATTAGATAATGGAAGTCCGAACTGATGAAATTCACCACGAAACATTGTCATTCACCTTCAAACATATTAGATACTATTGAATTTGCTTTCTCAGGTAGACCTAATGGGGTATCATCACCACTATTATAATATAATCAACATCCGCTAGCCGAACATGTCAACAAGTTTGACCAACATATGAATTTTGATGCCACTGAGGTCTTAGCTAGTGAACCACATTCAACAAACAGGTCCTTTCTTGAAATGGCCTTCAATGCTGAAAATACAAATTGTATTGATGGAAAAACACATATTAATCATCTCACTGAGATATAGCTATCTATTGACGTTGTACACGAATCCATATAACAATTTTCCAACGAATCTATCAAACCTTGAATCAAAATAATAATGTACTTTATGAATTCAATTAAAATGATATTATTCCAACCTTGATGTGAAAATTTTACCCACAGGTGGAAAAGTCTCAAAATATTCTTCACAATTTTACAATTTTCTTCAGTAGGATGACAGTCATTAAAGTTTCCTATATACTAATGATCATAAAGACTCCCATTTTACTTGTGTATATGTAAGCTGTCAGTTCTCATTCATTCCAAACCTCTCAGGCAGTTACGAACACATATATTGAAGTTGGTAAAAACTATTGTCATTATTGCCACTGACATATGTCATGTCAACTGTCTTTCAGTCCTAACCAATAGAGACAACTTGTAGATTTTCACGTGTGGATAAGATCCTCTTTTAATTCAAACTGTAACGTATTTCATCAAAAATTTAGACATCCTTTACCAATTTTATGTGAATGTATTGTACCACAGTTCATCTAACACCTTGTGTCCATACCATCGTATAAAAAGTCCTCAACAAAGTTGGGTATATACTGCTTTGCAGTATATCCAGGCCAAACCGGTAGAAATTTTGAGGTAAGGCTCCTTGAACTCGTTTGTTTGGACAAAATGTATGCACATCTTCAAGAATCAAAACAAGGTAAGTGAAGATAATGTCAAAATCCTATACACATGTATTAAAGGGAAGAAAATGAATCTGTTAGAAGTCATGGAAATTGCTAAGTCAATCGAAAAATCGAAATATATACCCCTAAACGAGCAAATATATTTATGTAGGTCTCCACTCCTGAATTTATAAGTTTGACAACCCCGGTATTTTCTATAATTTCCAGTGTTGAATTTTATAGTTGGCAACCCTGATCATTTAACTACCCCGTTTTCCAGTTTACCTATAAACTCCTGATATAACCGTATTTTCATATTCCAAATGTTAGTTTATAATCGATAATGGGATAGAACTCGAAACCGGGTTCATTTCAATAAAGTCTCTACAAATTGCTTATATTCAATGTGAGCTGCTTTTCTAGTCTATTTGAGTAACATATAGTAAATGGTTTGAATTCTTTGGAAGCGGAAGAACTAACTCCAGATAATACTAAAAATAACTTTCAAGACTCCTAGAGAATACCAAACCAAAAACAGTCGTTCTTCCTCATTTCACAAATGCCTGAATCAAATAAACAGTTAGCTTTCTACATTTTATTACGGTTATGATGTAAGTCTAAGGATAAATGGACTCGCACTCATATTGTCAATAATTTCTCGATACTCATCTGAATTGTTGATGTGTGCGGATGGCAAACTTGAAATGCAATTATTCTTATATAATTGCACGCAGTATTTAAAATACAAGTGTATACTGATAAACGTAATTATATGGTTCGGTTCACTTTCTAAATGACGGCGATTCGACGTCTCTACGGGAGTTGAATGAATGTTTGCTAATTGTTATAAATAATTATTTATAATGAATGAAGTGTACAGAAGAAAATTATTTGATATACTGTGTTGATAGTGTTGAGTAATAAATGTAATTCTCACTGCCAAGGATTGGCACACTTTCATAAAATTTCTATTCATCAATACCGATATTGAAAGCTACGATTTTTATTTAGGGAAAAATCGATACTTTTGTTTTTCGACTTCTCTATCATCATTCGGATAGTGATAAACTTCAGAATAAAAAAGAAAATAATTGAATTCCAATAAAAAAATTAAATTCCACAAAGATGCGAAGTTACTATTACATACAAACTGGAAAAAATCCGAAACGACTAATTTCAAAAGAATCGAAATTCAATTCCAAAATCAAAAATCTATGGAATTATTGATACAAAATCACCTTCATAAACAACTTTCTGTCTCTAGAACATTTCGAAGTTTAGTGTAAGAACTCTTGTTCAATTTCTTGTCAGTACCTTCCTAAATTAAGTTGAAGAAGAAGCACAAATTTTGAAGAAAAATACGACTTCATATCACCTAAGCACATCTGCCTTTGTGTTACTCAATTCATAGTAAACATTTATCTGGTTAGCTGACCAAGAAATGATCCATGAATTCAAAGGGATATACTTTTAGGAAAAATTAGTTTTTGGGAAAATAGTTTTTTCGCTTTCATATCTTCATCTCTCTGAAAGAGTTCATTGTGAACATTGTTCTTCAATAGAGAATACTTTTGAAATAAGTGTGCTTCCTGCACAAACCTGCTGTGTCTATTCTGTAACGTGTAATATGCCTCCGCATTTGACAGAAGAATGCAAAAGTATTGGATTCTCATTGGAGATATCAATAAAAACCGATATTATTTTGACACTGTCCATAAAATAAGGTTCATATTGATGAAAAAATATAATAATCGAAAAACCCAATGTTATTTTTCATTCAACTAATATCTTTGATACATACTCTACTCACCAGTAGTTTCGTAAAAATTTTAAATTCGATGTGTCTCTTCAACCTCAGCCCTTTCCAGTAAGAATTTTGCCGATAAATACTCAACTATTGATGTATGTGTTATTATTTTGTCAGATTCCCATCTTTCGACCGAACAGGTCTAACGCCCAAGCTTATTTTATGGTCACATCAGTTGTTAAAATTTACAGCAAAGTATTGCCCTTCGAAGTCTTCGTTCAATAGTTCGCGAGCATGTTTATTGTTTTTTCTTTATGGAAAACGTTACAAAGTGGAAGAGAAGAAGCTTCTTTTCCGAATGAGAATTCTGGTGAAGCATGTCATGAAACAAATGGCATACAATCATTTCAATATGTAATTTCCAGCAAAAAGTTATAAATTCATCTAGCTGGCGGTTTTTGTATTAGATGTTGAAAAGTTCGAGTATATTGCATAGTTAAACACTATTCCATAGCTATATGGAAACAACTAAGGCTTCGTTAGATTTCAGACACAAATATCATAATCAGCCTTGATAATGAATATCACATTTTCATCAATGAAGATTCCAGATATTACCTTCCATTCTGTAGATTTTCTCTTGGAAACATTTTAGCTGGGCCGAAATAGTGTGGAGAGAATTCAGCACCCGAGTTGCAAGAAGGTCACTCTCCTCATAACAGAACGTCAGTGAGGGAACCATAATACATGCTGAAGATCTTCGGCAATCCTAGACTCAAATGTTTGGTAGGTAGCTATAGAGGGTTTTATATTCCAATGGTTTCTTTATCATGTGAAGTGCCATGTAACTTAGAAATCCGCATTTTGAAGATTTCAATGAAGGCTGTTCAGTGACTGTACTTGACAGTTTTTTGTTCTATAGTCAATTTGAGGTGCGTTTCTGTGGATCCTCCACAAAAAATTTTTAAGAATATTTATTGTAAAGTGTAGATGACTTGTGCTGCATCGTGCACTGTCTACTGACAGCGGACAGCGAAACAAAAAACTTCAGACAAACTAAATATGGTTTATACAATGTTAACGTGCTCTGAACAGGGTGGGGCATCGAAAACGAAAGAGATCGAATATCTTCTGAAAATAATGCAAAAACACGTCGATTTGTAATCCAAGGGGGACATTTTTCTATCATTACCTCAACTGTCATACCTCTGCCCCTACCCCTCGATCACTATCACCTAAACAATTTTAATAGGGAAAGTAAGTGTGACATAATATAAAACGATAACCGATACATTGAGGATCACCTAATATTCCAACAGGACGGACCTCCTCAACATTTTGCTGTAGCGATTTGTCAGTACCTGAATGAAAGATTTCTTAGACACTGGATTTCAAGAAGAGGATGCATTGAATGCCCCTTAGAATACTTTTTATGAGCTATACGCCACTCAAAAGTTAGAAGAGTTACGTCAACGTATCATAACCGAAAGTCGTCAAATAACCCCAGACATGCTCCAAAACGTCAGAAAACGTTTTGAGATGAACTTATACTCATGTATGGCAGTGAATGGAGAACAGTGAATTAGTTGAATTTATGCAAAATTTTCCAATTTTAAAGTACATGCAAGGTTAATTTTTTCAATTTTTGCTCTTTTCTTGTAAATTGTTCACATCACTTTTTAAATACAATATCACAAGTTGGAATACAAAACAATTGTTTTTCCGCGATAGGGTGCCAAAATGAAAACTTTAGGTAGCGAACACTCACATGATTGAATTCCTCATGGAATTATCTTTTCCATGATGTGTCACACTTAGTATTTTCCTTATTCAAATTGTGTGAGTGACCAAGGCGTGGGGATTGAGGTATGACAGTTGAGGTTACTATCCCCTTGGATTTAAAATCAACATGTTTTTGCATTTTTGTCATAACACATATGTTTTGAAGAATTCGTTTTTGGTGCCGGGTCAAATCGAATCATAATTACAAATTTCGCCTGCCATCTTGTTTTTTGCATCGACGAAAAAATCACAATTTCTGACCCTAAAATTCTCCACTTACTAATTTTGGTTCAAATCAGACCATTATTACAAATTTTGTTCGCCATCTTGAAGCCACCATCTTGATTTTTTGAATTGACAAATAATTCATAATTTCCGACCCTGAAAACCACCACTTATCAATTTTGAATCAATTCGGACCATGATTCCAGATCTTGTCCACCATTGTGAGTGAAGCCGCCATTTTATTTTTTCCTTTGGAAAAAATCCATAATGCATTGTCCCCGAATTTATGTCAAATTAGCTTACAAGTGAAGTATCATAGTTTGGAATACGGAACAGGTTTTTTCCGCAAGAGGGCTCCAAAATAGAAATTTGGGGAGCGAAAATTCACATGGCTGAGTTCCTTATAAAATTACCTTTTCAATGATGTGTCACACTTACTACTTTT